>VZTH01003995.1:265052-283320 GCA_013397815.1 Aleadryas rufinucha
CCCCCCCCATTACTAAGTGTAATGGTCAGGTGACGTGTTCAGGAGGGAAGATGTCCCCAGCAAAAGGGGGCAGTTAGCAGCTAGCAGCATGCATGTCCTCACAACCTGTGCTACTGTTTAGGCTTGGATTTGGGGATTTTATGGTTTTTCACTTAATACAGGCTGTAGAAGAAAACAGTAAACTCAGTGGGTTTTTATAAACTTAAACAAAAGGTTTAAGATTGTGCTTTATGGCAGATTAGGATTTATCAGTTTAATTGTAGCCTCCTCTGTGAAGGAGCTTGTGGGGAAGATATGTGCTTTTGTGGAAAAAGAGTATTTTGTTGTTAATAGCTGTACAAAGATATGGAGGAGAAAGCTGATACTTGTATTCTGCCTTTGTTTTTCAAATAAGCATCCTTATTGTGTTCCCCTTGCTTGGGATCAAACAATTTTGAAATGTTTGCTTACTGAAAAAGGCCTGAAACTTGAAAAAACCCAAATTCTTTGCTTAGTGTGAGCTGATTTTGAAATAGATTGGTGCTTTCCTACAGGTGCATTTTATAGCACAAAATTCCTATTTTCTGAAAATCCATGGATTTCCCATGTGGGAATAAAGTACTTTTCTTACCAGGCTGCATACAGACGTTATTACTGAAACAAAAATGACTACTTTTTGTAATTCAGAGATGATGCTTTAAAAAGAATTGTATTAATCAGAAATTAAGCATGCTTCTCCCTGCATAAGCACGCCTCTTTTCAAGGGAACAAATTGCTTTTTTATTTTTTCACTCTATTGTAACAAACTAATTGCTTGCTGCTCTATGGTAGCCTGTACTTCTTTTAAGTTTCTCTTACCATGTCTTCCTGAGTCCCTCATTCTAATCCTTGAATGCGGTAACATTTTTTAGTGTTGCTCTTGCTTTCCTAAGCTACAATGTATTTTCCTTTGGTTTCCTTGCGGAACATTCAGTTGCAAACAGCAGCAGTCAGCTCTGATGTGTGAACCTCTGAGCAGCAGGAGAGAATTGAAGGAACGTATGAGGTAGAAACAGTGTACTGGTTAACATGTTGTTTACATGTGGAAAACTTGCCTTACAGGTGACAGTCTCAAAATATAACTGTTAATGAAATTAAAGCATAAGCAGATGGTGCTCAGCCCACAAATTTTCTTACTTATTTTTGTTGTCTTTTAAGAAATTGGCACTGAAAATGGCTCAACAAGAACTTCTCTGTCTTGAGTTGATTTTTTTATAAGGCAGAACAGTATTATTTAAATACTATGCTTCAGAAAAAAAATGCAATGTTTTTAATGAAATTGAATATAGTCTTTTTCATATTCAAACATTTTTGCCACAATTTGGGGATTAAAATTTGTTTAGGTTTTAGCCTGCAGTAAAACATTTTCTTTTTAAGCATTAATAAATGAACCAAGGGCCAAAGCATAGCACCCCATTTTATTTCTCAGTTCTTGCCTTTATGGATTTGAGATATTTAAGCAATGTCTTTCTTTTGAGATATTTAATAAGAGTTCTAGCTATATCAAAGAAAATATTTACCATTTTAAATTTGCTGTAGAAAATGTGTCATCTGTAATAACATTTTGAAGCAAAACCATAAAAAAAGTAACCAAGATACCTCTTAAAAAACAGTTTCTTTTTCTTGCTATTAAGGAAGGAGGATCAGGGAAGACAATATTAAGATAATGGCTTCTTCAGAGAAGATTAATTGTTCTCTGCATGCTTTAGTTTTGAAACAAGTTTTGCTACACTTTCAGTTAAATGAGGCCTTGAAGTCAGCTCTTCAGGGCTTGTAATATATTGCTTTTATTGGACTGCTTCCCCTGCTCTGGCTTTGCTGTTCCATCTCCCACAGTGTTATTCTAGCATTTCAAAGTCTATGAGAAGCTTTAAAATGCAGCTATGAAATATGTTGGTTTTTTCTCACATCTTCCATGTTTTCCACCCTTATTTCCCTCCCCTCTATGAAGCATATTCCGCCTGCACAGAGCCAGGACCTTCACTAGTGATAGCGTGAATCAGTATCTCAGTAAACAGCAGAGCTGGAAAGGTGCGGTAGGTGGGATTTTGTTGTTTGCTTCTGTGATGGAATATGAGATTCTAGCGATAGCAAATGTATCAGCTACCTCTGATCACAGAGTCCTTAGCCAAGAGCCCTCAAATCCAGAAGGATGCTGCATCGGTTTCCTGTGCCTCAGCTCGTCCTTGTGGGTGAGAAGAATCTCCTGCTGCCTTTTGGATAGCTTTTGGGAGATCTTCATCTCCAAATTCTGATATTTGAATCGATGTAAGTAAGGTACTCCTACAGCATGAGATTTACCAAGTGAGTAAAGTGGTGTCGAGTACTCTCTGTAGAGTTATTCCAGCCCCGGGTGTCTGAAGTAAGACTGCGTATGGGTGGTCTTGGTGAGTCGTCTGTCTCTCACTGTGTTTTCTTAAATAGTTGTTTATTTTTTTTATTTATGTAAACACTACAGGAAAGTCCAGGCTAAGAAAGGCCAAGAAGTGTTAACTTGACAGGGAGGCCGTGAAGCTCTTTGAGCAGGTCCAGGTGTAATGTCATCCTTCAGGGTCATCTGCAGAAGAAACCATCCTCGAGGAGAGCAGCTATCCATGACGCTGGAATCCAGTCTGGGAGAAGACTTTGATGCCAAACTTGGAGCGAATGGTTACCCTGGCCCAACTTTGGCAGTGGGTGATGACACCTTTGAGTGCTCATTGACAGAGCAGTGAGTAGGTGTCCAAAGTGTCAAAGTCATCACCACTATTTTGTGTAGAGAAACAGGGGGAGAAATCTCTGCAAGATGCAGGGTTTCTGTCTTAGAGAGCAGGCTTACCTTTTGCATGAATAGTCACATCAGTCACCTCTCAGGGAGTTAACAAGTTTTGCTCCCATTATTATCTTCTACCAAGACTGGTGATGACGGGGGAGTTGTCAAGCTGTTGTGATAAAAGGGAGCAGACTGCCAGGATAGTTCATGTAGCTTTTAATCTTTGTGTATGCCTGAGGGGCCTTGGGAAAAGAGGATGGCAGGGAGCAGGCTGGATTAATTTTTCTGGATGAAATGGATATGTCCTGGGGGTTGGCCTACTTTAAAAATAATTAGAATTCTTTGAAATCTGTTGTCCTTGAGCACACTTCATCTGTCCTATGTCCCCTTTTCTCTCATTCTCATATGCCTAGATCTTGTGGTTGAGAGATGCCTTGTGCCTCTTTGGGAGGCATTTGTTTTGATAATATTTCCCTGGGGTGTATAATTTCTAAATCAAAGCTGACTTGCATGTATGTGTGTGGTGAGATGCACACAGGGACTGCCGGTAATCAGAGGTACTCAGTTATGTTTTTGCTCTTAAGCCGAGAACAGAGAGGCTGCTTGACTTACAGTAAGGTGTGTGAGACACTGATTCTCAGTCCTTAACATTTATATTTACTGGAAACAATGATGCCATGTTCTTCTTTAAAATAATCTTTAAAAAATAATCCTGTATGTTTGCATCAGTTGACAGAGGTATGGTTGGATCCTTACAAGGAGCCTTGATGGTAGTCACTGATTGACTGCAGCCAGCACACGTCCATGTTAGTGTAATGAGACGCATTAATCTTGGTTATATCGTGGTTATTTTGTGTTCTTATTCCAATCTCATCCTCAGCTGAAGGATGAATACATCTAGTCTATTTCTTTTTTTTTCTCCTCATTTTGGTTTTTTTCATCATTCATTCTTTGTGGGAATTTGGGGAGTTAATTAGGCTTGTTCTCACGACCCCCTGTTCAACACCTTAAGAGTTTTCTTGCACTGCAGTAAAGTTTTAAGTGACATGGATATCTGGAAGTAAGGAAGAAAGATAAATGGTCAGACTAGTCCTCTTGACTTTATAATAGTTTGGGCAATTTATCTTCCAGCGTGTTTGTCACAGAATATAAGATGCTAAGGGTTTTATGCAAGAAATAAGTTTTCATCTTAAACTCTACATCTTAAGCTCATGTCTATGATTAAAAAAGACTTCACAGCCTTAAACATTGAGCACCAAAGTTTTTACTGATAGACTTGGCCAGTTAACATTGCTGCAAAGGAGAGGCAGATTGAACAGGTTTTTTAACAGGTTTTATCTTGTATGATATTTGCAAGAATTCATTCTGTACTGATAACTTGTCAAAATACTGTTTGCAGTCTAATCCCAGCAATCATAATTTTTCAGGAATGGCTTCACAGCTGTTAATTTCTAAGAAACAGACAGAACTTTTATCTATAATTTGGTTTATCTAGCAACCATAATGTACTACTTAATGTTACCAAAGGCATAATGTTGCAAGCAGAATTCATTATAATTTCTAGGTTGATGCTTTAAAAATATACTTTATTAACTTAACTAAATAATCTTGACTCTGATGCCTTAAAACGTTCATTGGTGAGAATGTTTTCGCATGTCAGAAATAATTGTTTGGGTTTTTTTCCTTGTTTTACTTTCCAACCTGAGACTTCTTTATTGCAGAGCATCATTTGTTTTATATATTTATTAAAATGCATGGTCATTTATTTTAAAGCTGAGTATTACTGATGAGGAATTTAAGATTTTGGGTATTCTGTAAGTCACTTTGGCTTTACAAGTGGAAACTTTTCAGCAGTGTATATTTAGTAGATCTATTCATAGCCTAACGCCAAACTCCAACAACTTTCCTGTGGGAAGTCCATCTTCTGCCCTACATGCATTTATTAGTTCTATCACTCCTTAATGTTCCTTAGCTGATTTTATACTGTACAGGCTATAGCACTCAAAGAAACTTTAAACTACATTAAAAAGACTGGTTTTGGCAACTCAAATGTTTTATAACTGGTGCTGCTTTTATCCATTTTATTTTAATGCATGTTAACCTTCATGATGTTCCTTTACCTTAATATGTTTGCTTTTAAAGTTTTGGTTTCTTTACTTATTTTGTCTGCAGACTGAAGGCATGCCAGCACTAGACTGGCACATTCCCTAATACCCTTTTTTATCTAGCTCTAGTGGCATAAAAGATTGGCTACAAGAGTGAGAAAGTACATGGAAGGGAGTTCTGCCTGACATTTGGGTGCGCTTTCTAAGGAAAGGGTAGTTTTGGACACCTAGAAATATGTGTCCAAATCATCATGCTGTGAAAAGTCACCAGTTCTCTATATATATTTAAATGAAAACTCTACTGAGACTCAGAGCTTTCCTGAAAAGGGAGAAGTGCCCTCTCCTAGTGGAGGGCAGCTGCTGGTTATGCACATCTTCCCTCTCCTCCATGAATTTAAGAACATGCAGCTCTCTCCTTAATTCTGTAGTAAGAAATAAAATAATCTTATGTTTGTAGATTTGGTTTGAAAGAAGAAAGGGGGATTCATATTGCTAAAAATATTTAACAGAAACATACTTTGTTGTGTAGAGCACAACAGTGTTCCTGCATTACCATTAATACCACAGGAATCCCTGGGAGAGCAGTCATGGGCTTCTGGGGAAGAGGGACAGCACCCATCACCCAGACCACTCAAAATAATCTGTTTTACTATTGTGGGCTTCTCCTACTTGGATTATTTCCACTTGGATTATTTCTGATGCAAGATCTGGGTGTGGTGGCTCGGTAAACCACACAACTGGGCAAGTCTGCTTTTTTTTTTTTTTCTGATGCTCTTACTACACCATGAATATGTGACCCTAAATGCATTAGGGACATGTGTGCTGCCTTTTGTGCCTCTGCTTTCTCAGCACAGCAAGTGGGTCTCCTCCAAAAGAGAAGAAATATTTAGGGAGAAGAACTTGGTGGGGAAGGTTTGTTCATGTTTGTTTTGTTCACAGGAACCACAGAATGGTTTGGATTGGAAGTCACTTTAAAAATCATCTGGTACCAACCCTCCTGCCATGGGAAGAGACACCTTCCACGGGACCAGTTTGCTCAAAGCCCCATCCAACCTAGCTTTCAACTCTTGCAGGGATGGGGCGTCCACAGCTTCTCTGGGCAACCTGTTGCAGTGCCTTACCATCCTCACAGTAAAGAGTTAATTCCCCATATCTAATTTAAACTGACCCTGTCTCAGTTCGAAGCCATTCCCACTTGTCCTTGTAAGAAGTCCCCTCTCCCTGCCTCCTGTAGGCCCCTTTAGGTACTGGAAGGCTGCTCTAAGGCCATCCCAAGGCCTTCTCTTTTCCAGGCTGAACAACCCCAAGTGTCTCAGCCTGCCTTCACAGGAGAGCTGCTCCAGCCCTCTGGCCCTGCTCTGGACTCAGCATTGTGTTGTAATTGAGTTGTGCAGTCTTGTTTTAAAGGTACAAAAGAAGCAAACCCTCTCAAGTCAGGCAGCTGCTGTCCTGTGTGTTCTTGTTCTCCCTGGTGTCCCTCAGAGGTGCTGAGGGGGCTCTGAGGATGGGCATGGCTGGTGGGAGCAGGGCTGGGCAGCCCCTGAGCCCTCTGTCTGCCTGTGCACAAGTAATGGTTGTGGACAGCTGGAGAGGCAGCGGTGCTCTCTGTGCTTTGCTACTTCCAGGCACTCTGTTTTTCAGCTACCCCTCGCTTCCAGCAGCTTCCCCCCTGCCTCACTCCCATTTTGAAACAGCTCAGCACTGGTGTTTACTCTGCTTATGGATGCCAAATTCATTTGGCTTACTCATGCAGCTGTCTGTGGGGAGTCCTTGATCCAGCTCAGCACGCGGGTGTAAAGGTGCTCGCGTTGGCACACAGGACAAAAATGCATGGTGTAGAAGTACACTGACTGCAAAAATGTAACCATCCCACTCCATAACATCAGCCTGAAATATCCAGCACCTATCAGACAGAGGTTTAAGTCCAAAACAAATTAGCAAAAACAAAAATTTAAAGGCAGCTCATCTGCAGCAGCTAAAAAATACGGTTTTCATAAATCTTCTGCAAGAACTAGGTGTATCTTGTAATTCGTATTTCTGCTGTTCCACAGTTCTCATTACAGCAAAGATAGAAAATATCCCCTTCAGGTTTTGCTGTATATCTGCAGTGATGGGAAGATAAACATCCCTGTAATGCATCAGTGTTGACATTCAGAAGCCTTCCAAACTTTGCTTTTTTAAATTGAGTGAGAAAGTTAGCTTTGAGCCTCTTCACTTGGTAGGAAGAACGGGCAAGTGTTTTTTTGGGATTTTTTTCCTTTGCCACATCTTATATAAATCTGACATCCTTTACAAATCTGCAGCTGCCATACTGTCAGGAATTACAGAACTCGAAGTGTTATACTAAACAAAAGGAAAATATGTTTTTTTCCAGGTAAAACACTACATCTGAAGCAACAGCTAAAGAGATGCATAGAGTTATGCTGTTCCTGTCCTGTTGAAATTATTAAAAATGGAAATCTGCATAGTGGCTTATTTTTAAGCTGATTTTTTTAAATTGAAGTGAATTGAAAAGTCAAAAGTTCCAGGTTTTTGTGGAATTTTTGCATTGTTTGTTTATTTGTTTTGCTTTATTTTTATCATTTACTGGAAATGTTTAGTGGGGTAGTGAATCAATCTGGCTTTCTCTGTCTTAACTTACAATATTTGTCCAAGTCTATATCAGATGATAATGTAATGTATTGAGAAAATGTTAATTTGCATAACTTGCATATGACAGTTTTAAACAGAGCATATACCTCTTATGTTTTGCAGTTGTCATTTGTGTGTAAGAACTTTTGAAAAGAAAGCACCTCATCCCAAAAGGCAACTGATTATTCACAGCTGCAATATTGGCATGACTGACAACCATGGGAATGTATTGTCTCTTACAGAAGAAGCTCTTTTATATTGCTTTTCCTTACCATTTTCAATATAAGAGTTTTGCAGGTTATTGAACAGTAGCAAAACACAATGGATTTTTGTGTGTGTGTGTATGTGTATTTTGATTAAGTATTGTCCTTGTGGATTTTGGTTTCTTTTGCTGATTCTGTTTTGATGTACAGTAAGCAGTTCTACACTGTTTACTGTCTTGTCCTGGTACGTTTGCCAGTTCATCCTTCTGTGGTATTTGATGGCTGATGTGTGTAGCTTCTCTCTTACATTGGAGATTGAAATACTGACAATTTTCTTCTTTTGCAGTTCTTCCTCTTGGGAGGCACTGTCTCTCTCCCCAGTCAGACTGAAGTATGAACTGCCTTACGGACTCTTCGTTTTCCAGCTGCAGGCCAGATTTTGCTGTGTTAGAGACAACAGACTCTCTTTCCCAGGGACTGCAGAGGGCTTTTGAATTGAGTTTTCTGACAGGCTTTAACAAAATTGTCTTTGTTAGAAGTTGAGGTGCAAGGCTAGCACGTAAAGGTCTTGATTCAGTGAACTGTGTTCCAGTTTAAACACCCATTTAATGAACTGGATAGATCATAAGTAGACTTTGTAATGTCTCTTCCATGTTAGATGCAGTAAGTGAAGGGCACAGTTTTCATAAATGCAGTTATTAGCAGCCCCATTTGAAACCCACAAGTAGTGCACATGCCTAGGGCTTATGGAAGTCACTCCAGATGGAAACAGCATTACTAGGGTGATGATACCCTGAGGAAAGGCTCGCTGTCATTTTGAGATCAATTTTTAACCAATGTTCCATTCTCAGTATTTACATGGAGAGTCTGAATTGCCAGAACTTCAGATTTCATAAGAAAAATGTTTACAAGAAGTGAACGTTTGTTGAAAAGATTGCATTGCTTCAGAGAAATGTCTATTGCTATGCTGTTTGGATGGTGAGGGTAGGGTACCCTGCAGACAGAGGCACCATGCTGAGAAAACTGACTTCCATGTTTTCCAAGCAAGAAGGAGCCTCATGTGTCTTTCTTTGTGTATGTTGTATGCCCATTAATTTGAACAGTGGAATGCTACAGTCCCATTGCTAAGGAATCAGCGCAGATGGGAGAATGATGTTCATTTGCATCTTCTCCAGATGTGTGGTCAGAAATGCCAGCTATAGTGTACCTAAGCTGGAAACACAAAAGTCACGTTAAAAGTCTCTTCAGGATCTGACAGATGTAAGGAGGTCCCTCAAAAGACGTTCAGGACTAGAAGTTAATCCTTGGTGCCATGTTAAGAGAAGGCAGTGGGATGTCAGTTCCCAAAGTTGGCTTGGAGAGTAGTGTTTTGATCATTAGTCTCACACAGCTTCAAGTTTATTTTGTGGCACCATCATGGATCATAACAAAGTAAATGTCAGGGCAGTCCCTTACTTGAAGTTCAGGTGCAGTGTGTCTGCCTTTCTGATTGGTCCCGTGGTCTCAAGGTGCCCAGGGTGGCTTCCATGCTCCAAATAAAAGGTGTTGCATGGCACAGTGCACACAACAGAGAAATGTGCAAAGCTGGAAGCACAGTGGGGAACAGGCTGGTGTACTGGAGTCCATTTAAGGAAGTTTGTGGGTTATATCATAGCATTCTTGCTGACAGTCTAAAAGATGCAGATACCCTGGCTGTGCTAACACCTTATGTGGCTTCTAAAGCAAAGCTGTATGATAGATTTTGATATTCATCATGTTTACTTCACAGCAAAACAAAATCACTAGCTGTATGTCACAGAAAGAGTAGTCTATTCTCCAAGATTGATTTGTCTGTTCAATAAATCGGTTTTTACTAGTTTAGTGTTGTTGCAAATATTTTTTTCCTTTTTATGCTTCAAATGCATGTACTGTGTTGATTTTTATTGGGTTTTTTAAGTATTTGGTGCAGATAAGAACTTATCTTACCTCAGTGGTTCAGTAGACTGTAACTAATTTATTGGCAAATACCACACACATTCTATGTAGGAAAGACCAGGAATGAAGGGCCAAGAAAAAATGAGATCAAATCACAAAGAACACAATTGATCAGAAGTTATTTCCCTTTTCTTATCTAGTCGAGCAGTACACAAGATAATTACATAAATACCCTGAACTTTTGAAATCTTGTGGGAGTTCAGATGAAACTTGCAGAAGCAGATTTTAGACTGTATGTATTATTTGCATACAGTGCAGTTTTTGGCTTTAGCTGGCTGTTTCATTGAAGAAGCTTTCAAAATGGTAGGGTTGATCAAACTTTAAAAAGCAATTTAAAAAAAAAAAGACAGAAATAGACTATGGTAAAGCTTGAGAATAGTGACAATATTTCAAGATAAATGAAAATCTAATCATGCAGTTTGCTCCTTAATAGCAAGAAATATGAAATGAGATTGACATCTCTGTCTTTAAAAATTGAGGCAGACAAGATATATCACAGAAAACTGCATCCCTTGATCAAGCGTGTCCATTAGAGATGGATTTATTGTATTGTAAATGTCATTTACTTGCTGAGTTATATAGAAGAAATGCATGATTTTTAAATATCCATCTGTCCCAGATGATTGAGAAACAAGAATGAAGTTCCTCTGCAGGCTTGAATCAGTGCAGTGTTCATAGCTGGTGCCTGGAGGGCCTGAAAAGCTGGCCTCAGCCACTCAGAACATGACGATTGATGATAGTTTTTGTTTCTTTCTGAGGCTGTTTCTGAGAAATAATAGAAGCTGGATTTTATCAATAGCAAAGTTATGGATTATATATTGTAACTCCTTTAATTCAAAGTGAATGCTTGTTTCATGGTTTAACCCCAGCCAGGAGCCAAGCCCCACGCAGCTGCTTGCTCACTTCCCCACCAGTGGGACTGGGGAGAGAATTGGAAGGGTAAAAGGTAGAGAATTCATGGGTTGAGATAAAGACAGTTTAATAGGGAAATCAAAAGCCACGCACACCAGCAAAGCAAGGAATGAATTCGCTGCTTCCCGTGGGCAGGTAGGTGTTCAGCCATCTCCAGGAGAGCAGGGCCCCATCACACTTAACAGTGACTTCCCTTCCTCCTCCTTCCCCCCTCTTTCTATCCTGAGCATGTTGTCATTTTGTCTGGAATACCACTGTGGTCAGTTGGGATCACCTGTCCTGGCTGTGTCTCCTCCAAACCTCCCAGGCACTCCCAGTCTCCTCCCCAGCGTGGCAGTGTGAAAGGCAGAAAAGGCCTTGGCTCTGTGCAAGCCCTTCTCAGCAATAACAAAAACATCTCCACATTATCAGCCCTGTGTTCAGCACAAATCCATAACACAGCCCCATACCAGCCAATGGGAAGAAAATTAACTCCACCCCAGCCAAAACCAGCACAGCTTGTTTTTATCTGCTTATCTCTACAGCTTAAAACTGAATTACTTAAATTTTGATGGTTTCAGTCCAAAAGAAACAGTTTTATCTGTTTCTTTCTTCAGTTTACAGAGAACATTCCTAAAATGGGCTTGCTCTTGATAAAATTAAAAGCCTTGCTCCTTCCTAGTCCACTGTGTAATAGTGCTACACAGGAAAAGGAGAATAATTTTTCCTTTTTGGAAGGAAATGAAGCTGGACAGAGGACATCTTAGAAGTTCTTAAAAATCCCTAATGTCCATATGAATAAACATGATTTCTATTTTTAAGATCTCATTGAAACATATGCATAAAATGAAGGGTATTCCTGGAGTGAAACAGAATGTGGAAGGAACAATGACTCTACTAGAAAGGTCACAAGCTTCATTTAATGTTGACATGTAGTGATGAGAACAAATCTTGTATTGAAGCTCTTGAGTGATGCTGCCTTTCACCTTGGAGGGCACAGCTTCCCAGGAAAAAAAGAATGAAAGAGGTTTTTTGGGATGGGAAGGAGTTGGTTTTTTATTGCTGAACTATTAAGGGCTGTGAAATTTAGTTCTTAGCAATTGTAGCAAAGCACAGAGTGTAAGTATAGTACTGGCTGAGACCAGCTGCTGGGCACAGATACAAGGTGATGCAGCTCAAGATCACAGAGAGCAGGAGTGAAATGAGAAATTACCAGACAAAAGGCCCGAGTGATAGAGGTGTTAGTGTTCCAGATTGTGGCAATATTGCAGCAAACCATTTCATTCTCATGTCTGCTTTCTGTCTTTATCTTCCATTTGATTGCAAAAACTACGGGAATTGTTTGCCAAGCACATGACAGTGTATGCATGTGGCAGCAGTAGAATAATACTGTAGAAAGAGTTATACTACATGAATCAGCATATACTACTTGCTGAGACATCAATACAACACCATTTTCAGGTATTCAGGCTATTTTTCCTCTTAATTTTTATTAATTGTTAAAGTTGCATAGTCTTGTGGATCTTGGGGATCTTGGGTAATTTAAGCTTTTAAGAAGTGTGTGAGTAACATTTTAGTAATCAATATTACTAAAAAAAGTCCTCTTCTGCTAGCCTCTCATTACAATGCAAAGACAGTAAAAAAATCAATGCTTTTTTTGGATGAAGAGGGTGAGAAATACTCCAAGAGTCATGAAGACCTGAAATCTGGAAGCCCTTTTACATGTTACAGTCAGTTCTGATAGAGATGAGGTCTCATGCAATTGTCCATTTTGTTCTTAATACTCATAAGTTTTCCAGTTAAGCATTCGTAAAATCCCTCTAAAAAAGAAAAGTTGCGGACAGTTGTCTAATTATGGTGTGTTTCCCTTTTTTCTTGCATCATAGGCCAAAAAGGTGTTAGTTAGTCAAAGTGTTATGAAGCAATTAGCTATAGCTCAAGTATGTTTCTGATTAAACATTGTTTTCAAAATCTGATTGTATTGCTCCACAACACATAGCCCTGTGCAAATGTGTTCCTCCTAATCACCTGGAGGAGGGAGACAGGATAAAAACATCCTGCATTTTGGGCCATCAGTTTTGCAGCCCATTTTTCAGAAGAGATTTCCTGATACTTACCTTTTACCTGGAAGAAAGAGTTGGAAAAATTTCTTGCCTTCACCTTCTGCCCTTCTCAAATAGGGTAAGTAATGGCATCATCTTCATCAAAACACTGTAAACAAAACTGGAAATTTGAGAGAAATTAAAAGGAGAACAGAAGGTTGCATTTGAACAAAGTACATAGCAGTAAATGTTTACAGAAATTAGCTATGATGATATTGAGTAGAGCCACCAGAATTCTGAGTATTTGGGGATTTCCCACAGCCTTCATCTGCTTAAACATTGTTCTGGACTTGGCTTTGTCCCTAGAAGCCAATTTCATGCACTTTTTGTTTAGAAGTGCATCCATTCATCTGCTGCTTTACTTCTCCTGTGATACCTACAGCAGCTGGCACATCAGCTGCAGGAACAAGTCACCTTGCTTGTGCAGCAAGGTACCCTCCAGGTTCAGAAGTTGAAAAGAATTATTTTCATTATGTTTTTAAGAGAAAAAAAGGTGTAACTTTCTAGGCAATAAGTGTTGGCCTTTCTGCGATTAGATGCAACTTGACATCTCCTAAGACATGATGTGGAGAGTGGCTTCAGGAAAAGATGGAAAACTTAGTGTCCTTAGTGTCTCTGCTCTCAAGACTAGACAAGAAGCTAGACTTTACCTTGGAAGGACACGTCAGGGTCTGATGGGCTTTGCTTACCTGGAACAGGTTTTCTCCCTGGTGCTGCAGTAGAAGAACTGTACCCCAGGGCTTGGTGTTCTCTTTCTCTTTGGCCTCTTCGTGGGGCTTGGCTGTTACAATAGCGTTCTGAACAACTAGAATACAGTAAAATGTTAAATGGCTGAATTTAGCATGACATTCGTCAACTGACATACAAATTATTTTGGGGTTTTTTTACATTTGTGTGGAGTCTCATCTATGATATAGTAACCCATATGGTGCATTTGAGGGTAAATATAAAGAACAGGTGCTTTTTTGTCAGCTTGGAGAATGAAGAATGCTGGCTGTTTAAAAATGAATTAATGTGGGTGATACTCTACAGAAGTTTGTAGTTGAAATGCCATGCCAAATATATGCTAATGATAATGTAGGCTGCAGTATGTAGAAATTTATCTGTTGGGCAGAGAAAGAAGGAAGGTTATGGATATTTGAAAAGCAGTTAGTGGCAGACTGTTCTACAGTCACTGGGTCAGCTGGTGGTTTATTAGATCAGTCTTAAGTGCTTAACCTAAACTGACTTACCTTGTGTGATGTACAGTATTTGTCTTTCCTCAGTTTGTGTCGAGAAGAGAGCCAGGACCAGTGCAGGCAGGCAGGTCTCTTGTGGTCTCTGGTTCCTTGGGGACCAGACAAATTGCACTTGGATGTAACAAAGAAAGCCATTTAATTAGCAAGGAGCAAACATACACCTGGAAATGTGCAGTGTGTAGGGAGATGCTTGCTTTTATGCTTTTTTATTTATGTTCTGTCCCACTTGATCAAGGCCAGGTTGGATGGGGCTTTGAGCAACCTGGTCTAATAGAAGGTGCCCCTGCCCATGGCAGGGAGGTTGGAACTGAGAGATCTTTAAGGTTCCTTCAAACCCAAACCATTTTATGTTTCTATGATTAGTTCAGCTTTCTTCTACTGAAAATGTTGATTGGTCTAGTTGTAATAAACTTGTAATCAATTCTTGCTATTCTGAGTTTAAAAGTTTTTCTGCCTTTTTTAATGTGCTGTCTGTAAGGAGAGGATTTAAGAGGCTTTGGGTCATACTTCTGTCTTACCAAGGGTCCTCTAACAACTCTTCTGTTACTCTGCAGCAAGCAGCTGCAGATACACTTTTGTGTTCTTTTTATTGCACAGGTTACTAGAGCCAACATGTTCTCATTTCTAGAACATGGGAGAGACTAAAATACATTCCCTTAGGTAATGCAGCAGCTTCATTTATGATTCAGTTTAAGAATATTTCTGTTACTTGAAAGTGATTGTAATCTTAATGATGAGAGACTATTTTGCTTGCTTTAAAACTAGGCTTAAGTTACAAAGTCAAGGACTAATTTCTTTGATATCAGTTTATTCAGGTATTTATCTGAGTCTTTCTATTTTAGATCTCATTAATTACTATCCAGATTACCTGGTACTCTCCATAGCCACGGGGAGAGGTACATTGAGAGGCACAAGGACGCTAGGTTTACATTAGATATTAGGAAAAAACTCTTTCCTGTGAAGGTGGCGAGGCACTGGAACAGGTTGTCCAGGGAAGTTGTGGACACCCCATCCCTGGAGGTGTTCAAGGCCAGGTTGGACATAGTTCCAAGCAACCTGGTCTAGTGGAAGGTGTCCCTGCCAATGGCAGGGGGGTTGGAACTAGATGCTCTTCAAGGTCCCCTCTCAACCCAAACCATTCTATAAGTCTGTGACTGCTTGTGGTTAACTCTGCAAAGTTCTTGGTCCTTAGTGGGGGCTTTAAGTGAAATGGATCTCTGTCAAGGCTTCTTTAACACACCATGACTATGGAACACCATGAGATGGGACCAGGGGTAGTGTGACCGTAACCAGGAATGGCAGGATGGGATGTGTAAAAGCTGAGTAAGAGTTGAATCTCGGGCAATGAGGAAGGAGATTGGTCGGTTTAAGTGCTGGTTCAATATTCCCCAGGCACTGAGTGCTAGTGAAAATGAGGACAATAAGACTGCTGTTTTTTACAGTAATTTGTTCTGAAGCACTCAGTGTCTTTTTTTTACTTGCTTTCAGTCAGGCAGAGTCTAATTGTGAAATTGCTTGTCGTGCAGGAATTCAAGGAGTACTGCACCTCTCCTAAGGAGGCATCACGTAAAATAGGTAAGGTACAGGCCATGTTCTGTCTGCCATTTTTGGTACTCTTAAATCTCCCTGAAGGTGAGAGAGAGAAGTTTGCAAATTTTGGGTGGCCAATGGCATCCCTTGTAAGAGACTGAATCTGGCACAAAGCATTCTGGCCAGGTCTCTGGGTGGTCTCTGCTTTCAATGAAGGTATCTGAACTTCCCAAAGTAAAGGAACTTAGTCTGGACCAGATGCATATGAGTGTGACAACTGCATTTGTAGAAAATCCAGACTCCAGGATTTTTATGTCTCTAGGAGAGACATAGCCAGCAGGAAGTTCTGGGAGAGCAGTGTCATTGGAAAAGGGAGTGAAGAGCAAGGACAGGGGGTAAAGCAGTGCAAGTTGAAAGAGTAATATTGGCAGGATTGCATTACTTTGCATGAGTTTTAAATGATACATGCACAGCAAGGCCAAAGAGGATGATGGAAGTATCATTAGCTCCCCTTGCAAGTGAAAGATAATATCACAACAGAACAGTTTCATTTAGATGGGATGCTTAGGTGGGTATCATACTTGACATCCAAATGTGGATACATATCTTTAAACATGGAATTCTACAAGTAAACAGGTGAAACTCAGGATTGATTATGTTCCCTTCTGTTAGGCAAAAAAACAGGGAATCAGGTCATTTCAACTGAAAATAAGTATTCCTCCTTCTTCCATAGGATTTGTTATCAGAAGGCTTCCATAGCTCAATACCAGTTTCTATGCCTTGTGAATGACCGTGTGAAATGTTGGCGGCAGACCATGGCAGCATGCAGCATTAGCCTGAAGTCACTGTCCTAGATGAATGCCTCTGCTGTGACAAAGTAGATGGTATCCA
The DNA here is from genome assembly GCA_013397815.1 of Aleadryas rufinucha. Lineage (NCBI taxonomy): Eukaryota > Metazoa > Chordata > Aves > Passeriformes > Aleadryas > Aleadryas rufinucha. The sequence continues at coordinate 281,388 of VZTH01003995.1, forward strand.
AGAAGACAGGAAGAGCTAGTTGGTCTTTTTGCCCAGGGAACTCATTCAAGAAATGAAATAAAGTTAATGAACTAAGGCTTATCTTCCTCAGTGTCTTTCTTGAACTCACAGGTTCAAACACCAGCAGAGATGACCTCAGATGTTAGTGAATATTGTTACTTTTTAAACTCATTTTTGGATAACAAGAGGTTGTTTTAATCCGTTATTTGGAATAAGTGATACAGAGACTCATGTAGATTAATGCAAGTCACTCAGAACTTCAATGCTAAATTCTGTCAAAATCCTTCATTATAGCAGAACATTGAGCTGTTACCAAATTCACATCTTTACAAACAGTTCCTCTCCTTTGCTATGTGCCCTTCTTATTATTGGACGTGCCACTTGCTTTTCCACAAGCAATACTCTCAAATCTCAGGAATGTCAACTGTAAAATAGAATAAAATTGTTGATCTTTCTCCCCACTAAGTCGTTTTGCCTTGGCTAGCACAGGTAATTTTGGGGCTCAAAAGTACTGCTACTTTGTTATTCTCTCAGTGGGCTGAGTCAACATTAATGACTGTGGTCTGCTGGTATCTGTTGAAAACTCGGTATCTGTCTATTCCTGGCAAAACTGTTTCCTCTCAAGGAGGTACTTGGGATATGAGAGAAAAATACCAAGCTGGATAAAGGATGCAGGGCAGTGAGTAGTGTATCACATGTCAGTCAGCTTGATAGATGCTGTGAATCTATGAAACAGGTGAAGGAGGAAGTTGCCCTGCTTTTTTTTTTTAAGTTAAATTTCCTAAAAAGAAGAAATAAAAAACAACCCACAGCATTTTATTTTCCATTCCTCAGATATAGGTGGGAGTACAAAACATATCAGTATAAAAGTACTGCTTAACACACATTTCTCCAAAGCTGCCTGTGGCCCTTGCACCTCATTTACTCTTCAGGGTTATGTATTTTTTAGCGAGTAGAACATTTATATGTGTGTGTGTGTGTGTGTGTGTGTAAATATGCATGTAGTGTAATGCTTGCTTGTTTATATTACCACAACTCTTTTTAATTGTTTGGACTTTGTGATTCATAAGTGACTTCTGACCAAGTTTTGTGCTGCAGACTCCAAAAAATAACAGATGGGGTCGTTGTCTAGTAGGATTATTTGCTCTTTGGAGATGCCATCACAGCAGTGTGTTTGTGCTACAAAGCTGTGTAGTTGTGGTAGTTCTGTGTACCAAAACTTATTCCAGGATGGTAGATATGAATTGGTCTTGCTTAAGTTTGCTTTGTTTCCTCTAGGATATTTAAGGGGGCAGAAATCTACTATGGAGAGGTAGCACTGGTTGCAGAATGGACTTTCATATTGTCAGTTTATGTCCAAATTGAGGGCAACTATGAACATAAGAATACAACTTACAGATTTATATTTTCCTGGAACTGCTGGTGACAAATACCATCAACAGCATGGTTTCTCACTTGGGTTGCACAAAGCGTGCAATGGAGGGATTTAGCAATCTGTTAGTTCTATAAACATGCATTTTTAAACTTCAGAAGTTTTCTCTAACTTAGTGTAGAATTGTATTTATCTCTGTGTTTGTGCAGTTCTCATAAATGATCTGTTCTAAGTATGCATTCCATCACCTTTGGAGTGCCTCTGAAATACAGTGAGAGGAGTCATAGCAGGACAGAGGCTGTTTTGCCCAGGCACTGTGACAGCAAATGGCCCTTTCCGGCCAGATGGCTTGAATGTCATTGCTCATATCTGACGAAAGAACTCTCATGGTCCAACTTCAGCCCTAATTTGAGTCAACAGGGTTGTCTTGTGACAAAATTGTTTGATGGAAGGTTTGGCAAAACATGATTTAGAGGCAGTGCTGCATTATGAGCTTAAAACAGACTTTTTTGTGCAAAAAGTTGTAGTGATTGAAAAGGTGTTGCTTTTTTTTTTTTTTTT
>VZTH01003995.1:283341-354492 GCA_013397815.1 Aleadryas rufinucha
TTTTTTTTTTTTTTTTTAAGTGATAGCAGAAGTGCCATAGATCTTTATCCTTGTTTGGGAAGCTGGGTGTGTTTTTCATTCTGTGTGTGCTTTTGGCCTGCAGCTGGTCCTGCAGTAGGTATAATTGCTAGTTGTTCGAATGGAGGCTACTATGGCAGGGGTGGGAGGTGTGAAGTCTAATGCGATGGAACCCTTTGAGAGTCAGACAACTGTGTTGAGGGAATCATTGCTTGTTTTGCTTATTCTGAAGTTCTCAAATGAAAATTCTGAAGCAAATCCACTTTTTTACCATCAATTTTTTTTCAGACATTATTTCATAGAGAGTTTGAGGGAGTTGCCAGTCTTGAACTAGTTACTGAAGAAAAGCAGATTATGCAACTTTCACATTGGCAGTTTTATTGCCAGCTACAACTCCAGCCCTCCTACCAGATGACTGATCTTGCAGCCCTACTAAGACCTCTCATGGTTTTTCCTTTTACTTTGTGTAATTTATAGACAGGTTTTCAAAGGGAAACAGTTATGTTTTCTATACCTTCAACTGCATTCCTGTCTTCTGCGATAAGGCACCTAATTTGTGAAGTAAAATGACAATGAATAACCCCCAGGTTTTTATTTACAAGTCAGGTAGTGACTGTATTTATATCATGTCACTTTCAGAAACTCCCATTGCAGTTACTCATACATATTTCCCTAAGGAGTGAAAAAAACATTCAAAAAACAAAGAAGCATGCACCAAACTGGATCTAGAAAGCTGGCAGGAAATCCTAGGTCCAGCCCTAAGGAAAAAAATAATGATCTGTGGAAAAAACTTTCTTCTGTATTACATGTCCTCTTTATAAAGATGTAATGAGATTTTGTTGTTTTTTTGTCTTTAGGTGTGAGAGAATTTGCTGGTTTTGCTTCTCTCCCCTCATTTTGGGACAGCCTAGAAGTCCTGTATTCAGATGTATGTTGTGCTCACTTCTTCTGAGCCCTCCCTTCACCTTGCTGTTATTATCTCTTTCAAAGTTTTTAAAATAATTTTCAGACCATCTTGTTCTGCCACTTTAGAAATGTTCTTGTGGTTTATCTTTTTTTATATGCATGCCTTCCAGTTTGACTGTTGCTGTATGACTACTTTTACCTGAGCCAAACTTGTAATCAGTGAGGAACACTGATTAAAAATAATTTCAGATTTTTGATATGTCTTTTTTTTTTTTTTAAAGGGGGTGTGGGTCATAATTCATAAAAGAGAGAGGAAGTTCTAGAATTTCCTAACTAAGGCATTGTGGTTTATATGATGACTGGAATAGTTCTTTGATTGTGGTTTGACTTAGCTTTTTTTCCGGACAGTATTTGGAAAATCCTTGTCTCAGTTATCTGTGGAGAAATTAATAACCTCCTGTAGCTGTGGTCTGCACCATGCACTTAAACACTGCTAGTTCCACTTCCATTTCTTTTAAATGTCCATAAAATGCTGAGATTAAGTTAATTTTCATCACAACATCCCATATGATTGCTGTGTTTTGGTTTTGTGTCCAGGGGTAGGGAGGAAGAAGTGAGCAGCTGTGTCATGCTGGGCTGCTTGCAGTGGTTAACCCACAACAAATGCCTTCTATCATATTTGTCCTCTGTGCACAGATATTGGAGGAATGGGGTCAATGAGTGTGTCTGTATGTTTGTGTATAATTTCCTTGTTTTATGCAATATTTTTCCAGGATGGCAAGTATGGAATATATTTAGTGCATAGAAGGGAACTACAAATAAATGCATTATAATGCAAATTGTGCATAACAGTTACAGTGAGTCTAAATGTAATAAAGGATAAGTCATAGTTCTGATGGCAGCAAAATAAACTCATTTCTTTCAGAAGTGTTATGCTTCAGTCAAAGAATTGGCTAAGTGGAAGCTTGTAACTGTTTTATAGGTAATGGAAGTGGAATGAAAGGTTATATAATTCCACACAATAACAAGAAATAAGGGGAATAAGAAACTCCTGTCTGATTGAGACTAATGATCCAAGGTGGTGACTGAGCATGGCAGTGTGTAAACCTGGCTGCTTTCTATGCTGCCTTCCCTTTGGACTCTTCCAGCATCTACAGCTGTTTAACTCAAATTTTCAAAAGGTTTTTCCCAACCCTTTTACAGTCCCCCTATGGACCTGTCATCCATCACAGTAAACAGTGTGTTTATCCATCACTTTCATAATATTTTAAACTTCAGTTGTATACACCTCAGCCATCACACCTCCAAACTGCAGAGTCCTGGAGATGAAAGATGAGTGGCCTTCCTGGTCTTTAATCTCAAAATACCTTTCTGCCTTTTCCTTGATTCTGATTACCCTACTCTGTACTTTCTCTGGCTCCTTTTGAGATGTGGAGACCAGAACTAAATATTACTGAATACATGAATGCATCAAATTTTATGTAGTCAAAATTACGCTCTCTTTAAGCATCCTTCCTGATGATGCTGACTGTTTTGCTGGCTTTTATAGCTGCCTCCGCACTCAGAGCAGGAATTAGATGCGAGCTGAGAGCTCAGCAGTGTTCTGACAGTCTAGTGGCAAAGCCTTCCTTTTGATTTCTGGGGTAAGTGTGAGATGATGCTCTCTTCAAAAGTCCTCTCAGGACTTTATTTAGATCCATGGCAACCTTCTACTTGCAAGCAAAATATGCCTTTTCACATGCCCTTAAACTTCCCTTTTCTCACACTGACTTTTGAGTTCCTCAAAAAATGATGATGGAAGAACAGAATAATGTAACTCCTCTGCATGTTGTATGTCCTCCCTGTTTAAACTATAACAGAGAACTCAGAAAGTTTCTTGAATAAACTCTTTATTTTGAATTGGAGCCAGTCTGACTGTTACCATGTTAACCTGGAAATACTATATACTGTATTTTTCTTAATTTCTAAAGGTTTTTTACGTGGAATGATGTGAGGAAAATAGTGCAAAGTAGTAGGAAGTATTATGTGGTTTAATTAAACATGGACATGCGTCAGCATTGTACCCTTGTTGCAGTAAAGGCAGAGTGCATAATGGGTGGATGCCCTAGAAAGAACTTAGCTGTCTGGAACTCTGTGTGTGGTTTCTCCTCCCACACTGCCCCAACACCGGAGAGATATTAAAAGATGCAGAGGACCTAGCAAAGACCTGCTAGAGAGGCTTGGTTTGGCTAGAGAAAAGTCTAATGGGGAATCTAATTGCGTCTTTTCACCCTAAAAAATGAAGTTGCAGAGAAAGTGGAAATAAAATCTTCTGAGGGGTGCAGATTGAAAGGACAAGATGCAACATGAGAAACTTCTACTGAGGTATGAAGAAAAAAAACCTTCACTGTGAGAAGGGTCAAGCAACTGAAATAGGTTGTCCTGAGAAACTGGACAAAGGGGTGTGACTGGACAAGCCTCTGTGAAACCCCATCTCACTGTGAGCCTGCCTTCAGCAGGTTTGAATAGGTGATGTCCTTCTGATCTCAAATTTTTGTTTGATTCTGAGACATTGCTAAAATGTGTGCGTTGTTTCCTGCAGATTTCTGAATGATCTAACATCTGTCCTGCTTACAAATAAACTGTTTTAGCAGGAAATCTGAACCTTCAGCAACATTTCCCTGTCATACTCTTGGACAGTAGTATTGGAAAAAGCAGTGACTCTGTGTTTTGGAGTGCTTTCATGGGTGGTGCTGTTGTATTCTGGAGACTTCACACTCAGACACTTCAAAGCCTTTCTGTCTAGTTTCTTCCAGAATCACCCACCCTTGTTCTAACCCCACCAGCCTTGCTGATCACTGAAAATGCTCAGCAGTTTTCCAAATCCCAGCCTTTCTTCTCAGTGAGAACGTCAAATCTCTTGGAGGGGAGAGAGGGAGGAGTGTGGTGAAATTGCTTTAAACAAGGATGCAGGACATGCCAGTGGCCATGGCAGTTCTCTTCACCCCAGCACTGCCTCCCCAGGCGGGTCTGCCTGTGTCCATGCAGCTGATCCCACTTCTGCCTGCTGTCCCCAGTGCCATCAGCGTCACCTCCCAGCTGTAAATAAACTGTTGCAGCAGAGGGAGGAGAGCTTGGTGGGAGTGAGTTGGGGGGATGGGGATGTGGGTGGAGGGCAGGGATTATATGTGGCTCACAGCTGCCACAGATGAGTGTGCCACACTACTCGTAGTTCCAGCACTCTTTCCCAGCTGAGGCTGTATCCAGCAACCACTGGGACCCTGCAGAGCTCTGAGCCACCAGTGCACATGGAAACCTCAGAAACATCCCCTGTCTGACAGTGGGACCAAGGATGCTATGCTCTGGACTGTGCCATTATCTGCCTCCACATCACCTTCTCCTTCATAAAACACTCTGTCAGTGCCCCCTGAACATCAGTTTGAACTACAGCTTGAACTACATTCAAGTTAACATGTCCTACATGGGTATTTGTCTTTGGGAATGCTTTGGGCATTCGGTCATTTCCAGGACCAACTCACTGAGGTAAGTGTGGACAACAGCCGGTGATGTTCTCCAGCAGTCAGTAGCTTTAGTAAAAAGTATTCACTGAGCTCCTCAGCAGACACTTCTCGATACTTGCTCAACATATATTTAGTACCAACTCTTAGTACATTAAGCTACTGGATGTAAATAAATAAAGGATCATCAATTGATATGGTCTGCTGTTTCTCTGTGTGTGTATATAGGACGACAAAGAAGCCAACAGACCCCTGCCAAACAAAGGAGACCATGGACTAGGAAATGAGAAGTTCAAACCTGTGGTACCTTGGCCTCATGTTGAAGGTGTGGAAGTGGACTTGGAATCCATTCGAAGGAAAAATAAGGCCAAAAATGAACTAAATCATCATGGTGTTGATAACAAGCAGCAAAACATCATCCAGAGGCAGTATCTCACATTTAAACCTCAGACGTTTTTATACCCAGATCCTGTGTTACGACCTGGAGTCCTTGGTAATTTTGAACCCAAAGAGCCTGAGCCTCATGGAGTTGTTGGTGGCCCTGGAGAGGAAGCGAAGCCATATGTTTTAGGACCAGATTACAAAGAATCCATTCAAGACAGCATTAAAGAGTTTGGGTTTAATATGGTGGCAAGTGATATGATCTCACTAGATCGGAGCGTTAATGACTTGCGTCAAGAAGAGTAAGCAAACCTTTTGTTTTCTTTTAGCTCTGTTTTTACGGGGTTCAGTTATTTTCTTTCCATATATCTGAATTCATGCTTAAAATATTATTTATTAGGCCACTTAAGGCTTCCTGTACTGAAGGCATGAGTGCTGTGCTATGACATGTTTCCATATATTCTTCTTAATGCTGTTGCAATGATTCCTTCCATGAATACTTAAGCTATAGTGATTTATCTCTGAAGTCATCTGTTTTAGTGTCTAATTGCATGTATTTGCATGTTCCATGTCTAGGCACAGTCTTGTCATATCTTTTCTTAATCCATAACTTCTTAAGATTTGTCCTCAAGAAGGAAGGATTATCTTTTTTAGACATCCCTACACTTAGTTAGTTTATTCTGTTTTGATTTACCCCAATGCTTTTAAAATGGAGCATAAATAAATAGAAAACAGAAACAAAGAAATACTGTTCTCTTTAAATAACACTGCCTAATTACCTGCAGTAACAGAGGTATGGATCTGCCACAGTAATGGTTGGAATAGTCTTCTAAGAGTTTCTCTCAGCATTTGTCCTAAAGAGGGAAGCAATCTTAGAAAAAACATTAATTTACTTGCTGAAAGGGTGTCTATTTTGTTGTGGGAAAATTCTGGAAAGTTACTAACTTTTGCTCAAGAATTACTAACAGGTTTACACAGCCTGTTCTGACTTTTGATGTACGTTGAAGCCAATTTTGCTCTCAGGTTAATCTGCATTTGATATAATTTTCCTTGTTTAATATCAGCTAGGGACAGGCTTCTGAGCAAACTGATTTAATGGTAGGTATTTTTTAGTCTGTTTTAGGTTGGGGTTTTGTGGGCAGTGTATGACTTTAGATATGTTAAGTACTTTGCAGTTTTCACTTCCCCCTCATCCCCAGCAATGGAGCTGTGCTGATCCCTGGACTGAGTGCCAATCTCCAGGCTGTCTGTGTCCAGCTGTGGTAAATACTCTGTTGGTGGTTCATTGGCTGGTTACTGGGGCTCTGCTCTGGGCTTTTATGGTGGGTGTTTTTTTCATTTTGCAAGGTAGGAGAGAACTGGCGAGCTGTGGGTCTGACTCATACCTATGCATGTACAGCTGCTTGAATTTACTACGTGGTGTGCACTCACGGAAAGCAAATGGAGCACACGGAGTGCAGCATTTCACTTCCTTTGTGCTGTGTTCCTCAGGTGACTTAATAAAGGTTTACGCTTGCTGGCAGTCAGAGGAGAGGACCGTGCCTGTCTGGTGCTGGTGGCGAGGAAGTGCCAGCTGTCCTGGGGCTTCACTTTGCTTTTCTTTCTTTGCTGTGTTCAGAAGTTGGTCCTTCGTACTAAAGAGATTTTTCTGAAAGGGAAGAAATGGTCTGGGTAACCTGTGTAGGTCAGCATTTTCTTTTTAGGAGGTTGTTCCCTAGACACTGCTGCTTCTGCTGAGGCATTTGCAGCCACTAGGATCCCTTTTGTAGGAGGCAACAGGACTAAGGAAACCTGAAGAAAAAACATTTTCCTGTCAAGTGTTATGATTAACTGAGCAGGGCAGAGCTGCTTGTTGCCTGCTATTGCCAGGAGTTCATGTTGGCAGAATAGGCTTTGGCCCTGCCTTCCCTAGAGAGGGAAGGGGAAGGAGATAGAAGCACTCTCTTTCCTTGCCATTCACTCTGTAGGAGTGAAGCAAGGACAGCAAAGCAGAGATAGCAGTGTGGACTGGGCTGCCTCTGCCCAGGTGAGTTGCCATATCTTTGGCAGCAGAACTCAAGTACTCCCTCCCCTTCATTTTTACTGAAGGTGAAGGGCATCAGAGAGCATATGTGTCTGCCAAGTAGTTCCATACCTGTAGCTTCCTGAAGTAATTTTGGCATAATCTCAGAATTTGTCTTCTGGTCTGAAGGACATGAATAAATAGATATTCTGAAAAATGATCAAATACTTTGAGGAAGAGGAGGGACAGCCGTGAAAAGATGAATTTTAGAAACTATTTCCTTAAAGCACAGCTGCAGATAAGCCTTTGTGGAGGTCAAAGCCAGCAGCTCAAATCGAAGTCAGGTTTTAGAATTTAATGTTCTAAGCAAACAAACAGAACAGCATGAAAAAACAATGTGAACAAAAGGTATCTTTCAGTCAACATTATATCATTTATTTTATGTATTGAATACTTGGGATGCTTGCAATTGCCTAAATAGGTGAAAGATTTATAGCTTCTGTGTGTCTCCTGGGAACAGCAGAAGAGAGGGGTAGCAATGTGAGATTGGCTGATATTGCTGTATGCTTTCAGGCTTCCACATGCTCACTTTCCTGCTCATCCCCCAATACCAGTGAGAAATGCAGCAAAAGGTGGCAGATTACCTATTGGATGCACCATTTCTTTTCCTCCCACTGGTCTGTTTAAAAAGACCAGAAGCCTTTATGGTTGATAAGGCCGGTCAACATTCACTTTAATCCTACCAAAGAGCAATATAGTAATATTTTTTTTTGGTTAGTAGTATCTTTGCATTGCTAATTGAGGAAGATCTTTCTGGGAAAGCCTGGGTTGTTTGTTCATAGAGAGGTAGACCTCCCTTCAGCCCTCTCTTTTGTCAAGCATCAGAATTTTTAAGCATTACCCTGTGCAGTCAGGTTTGTTCAGTGAAGTATGCCAAATGCTTTCCCAGGCTGTGCTAGCAAAAGTGAAATACTGCTGCAAGAACTGTCTCTCTCAGCTTAAAAGCCATGTAGCCTCAGGGCTTGTCCCTGCTGGAGGGAGAAGAGGAAAGAAATGCCAATGAAGGGAGATTCAATTCTGGTATGTTTGGATTTGACTTTGTAGTCTGACACGTTGCCAGGATGATTTGCCAGCTGCCTTTATTGATTCAGTAGGAACTTTGCTGGTGATTCTGGGCAGTCTCAGCTGCTGTAAAAACCTTAACACTTGCTGCATCCTGTAGAGAGGAATGACACTGGATGGTGTGTTGAAGGTTTTTGTCAGGTACATCAGAATATTTCTGTTTTGCCGCCTACTCTTGGCTTATGGATTTTAACCAATATATTTCAGTGTTGATGCCCAGCACTTGTGTTGACACCCAGCACTTGTGTTGACATACAACAAGCGTTCAGCGTTCTTAAAAAAATCAAGAATATATAAGGATATGTTTAAAACTCAGTGTACAAAATTTAAAAGATGGTTCATCTCACTGCAGTCTTTCAGCACTCTGCAAGAGGGCCAGGGGGAACATAAACTGGGTTATGGTAGAAAAATACCTGTTTTCCACATTATTTCTAGCTGCAGAGAAGTAGAGCAGGCTTAGCAGGCCCTGTCTCAACCTCTATACAGTAACTGGAAGAAAACTTTTTCTTTAAACTTGGTGATTTTTACCTTTTTTGGATCTATTTTTATTGTCTTGATAGGTGGAAGCCGTTTAAGAGCAGCCATTTATATTGGATTTTACATGTTATCCCTGTATCTTAGCAGACCTGCAATAAAATTAATGTTAGCTTTTGGGAAGGAGGATATTGATTTAATTGCTCCCTGAATTCTATTTTTTTGTAATCAGGAGTCTGCACAGAGGTAGAGCTGAAGTAAAAATAGAGTGATACATTTTCTGGATTATTTTAGATCCAAGATAAATACCCCATGCTAAGGAAATAAAAAAGGGACCTAGGTTTGAGGACGAATGCCATCGGGTAACAGGGTGTGTCCTCTCAAAAAAAAAGCCCCAAGAGATAACTGTGGAGAATCACTGCTAGGAATAACAAGAACTGAGTTGTTTAACCAGTATAATGATCCACTTGCTCAGAGTATTTTAAAATAAAATTTAATTACAACAATGCATCTATACTGGGTCTGACCAGTGATTGTTTTTCTTGACAACTTTAGCTCTGGCCAAAAACATATGCTAGTGAGAAAACATACAAGAATGGATAAGCTTCATTCCTGGCACCCAGTGCACTGGGACACTTGAGCCAAAAATTGCAACAGGGTTGTCATGCTTCATAGACCTCTTTCTGTGCACAGACTTGTCTTTTGAATGCATTTATAGTCTTGAAATTAATGACATCCTGAGTCAGTGACTGCAGAATGTGGTGCTTGTTTTAACCTCTCCTCCCAGATACGGGCACTGTTACGTACCTCTGTGTCTCTGCTGCCCTGTGATATGGGAATATCAGAGACATCTCCATGAAGTTGCTATATAAATGTTTCATGTTCCATCCTTATTACTCCTGCTATTTTATTTCCCTTTTCATTAACTCTGAGCTAAATTCTGAAAGACCTATCCGCATTTGACTCCAAGATTTTTAATTCTTTTTTTCCCAGTGGTAATGCAGAGTTTAGGGTCTGTCACTGAGTATATGCGCTGAGTGGTCTAACACTCCATATACTGTCATTCGCACTTGCACTGAGCTTTCCTGCTGGCTCATTTCCTTGAGCGTTCAGCGTTCTTGAATTATTCTGCAGCTGATTATAGTCATTTTAATTGCAACTACCAAGAACTTTCTTATTGTTCACGAATGACCTGGAAGAGGAGTTGGACTGCTCAGCTCCCAGCACAGACATTTATGCTGCTACAATCGCAAACTCACTAAAAATTTGGAATTAATAGACTTTAGCAGTTATTAGCCTAAGAAATCTGCCGTACTTTGATGAAGAACTGTGCCTGTAAAGAAGGCAAAGAGCCTCATCAAATGCTTTGGAAATTCAGTTACTGTATTAATAGCCTCACTCATGTCCATATAATTTTTGATTTCTTCAAAAGATAATAATATTTTTCTGCGGCATGCCTTTTTTCCACAAAAGCTGGGTCTATGGTTTACTAATTTTGTTTTTATTACTAGCTTCTATTCTACGCAGAAGCAGGACTTAGTGCTCTGCAATTCTTTAGCTCCCTGGAGCCCTTTGATAAAATATTGGTGTCATGTGTTCCTGTGTTTGATAACAAGACTGGAGTCAGCAATAGTTATACACTGCAATAGTTTGTCAATTTATGTTGCATTGTTTAGGAAATCCTGGGTTTATATTAAAAAAAAAGGCAATTAGGCTATTCATGGCAGAAAATTCCAGTAGAAGCTATCATGCAGATTATCTGAAGATAGGAGTATTTGGTAGGAAATATCACTGTGTACTTGCCCTTATTTTTATTCTCTTCTCTGGGTATCTGGCATTGGGCACTGGTAAGAGTCCAACGGAAATACTTAATTTATCCTTCCTGCTTCTGAAGTGGTCTCTTTTCATTTTGGTCATGTATCAGCCCAACAGACTTTCTGGCAGGCATCCTACTTCTGGTGTTTGAAAAAAATATTTCAATAGCAGCTTTCATACTTCAATAAGCTATTTCTCAAACTTGGGTTTTGGTGGGTTTTTGGGGTTTTTTTTACTCTATCTTATTATTTACATGCACTTAGCTTGAATTAATGCTCATTTCTGTTTCCCTGGTTTGGACACAATCCTGTGCGTTTAAAGGATGTATGGACACAATCCTGTGCATTTAAAGGATGTATGTCTTACTGCTAACAGCATCTGTTTTTTAATCATTCTGTCTTTCCCTTCTTCACAGTTCCCCTTTTCAAAAGGAGGTGTCTCCTGCCTGTGTCTTCTGTCCTGTCAGGTGCTCTGGTTCTTCCATACACGTCACAGGTGCTGTCTGAGTCTTTCCTGGTCAACCAATAGTTCTGTGTCATTCTATTGATGGCTTCCCCTTGCTCTTATGCTAGACAATCCCTGGCACATTTAAACTCCAGTAAACCAGCCCTGATTTATTCTAGCAGAAGGCAGTCTTTCATGGACTAAAGTTAACTGAAGTTAATCAGTTCCAAAAATTTCACCCGGTGCTAATGAATTCAAGGTCATCGTTTCCTGGATCCTGCTTCTTGAAGGTGGGAAAGAATTTGTTTTAGTCAGTCCTCAGGAACCACTGCCAAGCACCAGGACCTTGTAAATATGGTAGAACATGATCTCACAATAACATCACAAGCATCCTCAGTGCCCTCTGGTGCCATCCATCCAGTCCCATGGACTTGTAGTGTGCCTATCCCATTTGCTGTGACATGTCCAGGAAGGTGGTCCCTGACTCACCTCTGTGGTGGATATTCCTTCCCTTCTTCAGGCTGCACCAAACTCAGAGACATGGGAGGTGTGACAGCAAACCTTGCAAGTAAACAGTGAAGGAAATCAGATGTTGAGTGTCTCGGTCTTTTATGTGTCCTTTGACACTAAATTTCATCTCTTTTATCAGTAAACTCATGTTTTCTTTAGTCTTTAGCCTACAAGCTCTTCTCATTGCCCTTTCCATCTTATGGATTTCAGCTCCACAAAGCTTTGCATTTAATTCTCTCTTCATGGGCTCAGGCAATATTTCTGTATTCCCAGGTAGCCAGTCCATGCCTCTACCTTCCCTACCCTACCTTCTGGGGTTCTTGGTGCAGCCAGGTGGGTTTTCTGCCATGCCTGTTTGACTTACTGCATATGGGAATGGATGGCTCCTTTGTTTTGGGGAGGTTGTCCTCAAAGATACCATTCCTGGGCCCGTTTTGACAAAGTTGCAGCACTCAAAATCATTAACTTCTTATGGCAGATATAAGGAAACATGTAAATAGTGTATGGAAGAATCAAAAAGGGGGAGAAAACTGCCTGATGGACAAAACCATTGATGACTACAGATGAAGAGCTCTGAGAAGAGTCTGGTGTATGTCTCACAGGAGCTGCGCCTGGTTATACAAGACCAAAGCAGTGCAAGATGCTCCGAGGAATCTCTGTTCAGGATTTCTGAAAAATACATATCTATGATGCATTAGTTGCAGTAGCCTCTTTTTTTACTTCTAGCTCAAAACCACTTAGAATCAATGTAGGTTTTCCTTTATGAATTCCACTTTCACAGTAGAACACTCCAGTCCACACCTGCCATTTTCGTTCCTGTAGCTTGCTGAGTTTGAGCCATGCTGATTGCACTTTTGAAGTCAAGAAACATTCTCTCACAGTATATTTTAAATGACGCACTGTGAAACTCCCTGTTTCTCCTATGAACAAACTTGCACTGCTGTAGAGCCCTTGAGCCAGGGATGTTCGTAGCGCTGATCAGATTTCATGCCAGGGTAATTAACTGTGCTGGCTGAAAGAAAGGATTAGAGCTCAACATGCTTTGCTCAAACTTGATATGCTGTTGTTATCCAACCCGTGGAAGACTTGCGTACAAATTATTCTTACTGACCCAGAAGGTTTTAGTCTTATGACTTTATTTAAACTAGATTTTTTTTTTGACAGCTTCATTTGACAAGTGTTGAAGGAATTTTATCTGGAGTAGTTTGACTGGGAGAGGAAACGTCATTAATGTTTATGGCATGAGACAAATTAATCTCTTGCTGGATTTTTTTTTTCAGTATGACAATAAATACCTGCTGTCTGTTCATCAGAGTGAGCCAGAATTTCACCTGCATCACCCACACATATCTGTCAGTATGATCACAGCAGAATAAATATTTTTAAGTGTTCTTTCCTTTGGTGGTTTATCCAGTTTGAGTTTTCCTTTATAAGGACATTATTGCTGTTACAGGGCATAGCCCCTGGGTCATACAAATTTGTGCTTGAATAATTGGATCTGTTGCCATAGGTCACCTTTGACTTAAACAGAACAACTGGCAATGAGCCTTTGTTGAAAAACCTGAAAAGGTAACTCTTCCTTGCTTGAGTGCAATGTTGTGTGCATAGAGAAATGTATTTTTTAACAACTGTTTTTGCAGCTCATTTTACAAAACAAAAGGGAATGAGAATCGGCTTGTTTTTAAAAATTGCACATGTAGTTTCGAAGGGTGTTAGTTTTATTTTTCAATTAATTTTAGTATAAAAAGAGGAGAAAATTCTTGCCAAAAAGAGACGTCTGACTTTACTGAGAATATGTACATGCAGAGTTGCGTGATAGTAAGGCAGAGTCATTAGTAAAGATATTTTTCCTATCATAATTTGATGGTGACAGCTTGGACCCTTTGTATGGTCCAAATGCTACTAAAAATACTGAATTGTATAGAAAATGGTTGCTGCTGGACTGGAGTAAAAAAATACCAAAATCTTTAGTTGTAACTAATTACTCAGGGTATGAAATATGGCAGATGAGTCTTGGCTCCTCATTAGAAATGGACAGTCTTATTACTATGGGCAAATAACATGAATTTAATATGTTCTCTTACAGTAAATAGTTACTTGTCCAGTCAATCTTGTTGTTGCTAAGAAGATTGAATAGAAATGTTCTGGAGTGGAGCCTGCTTTCCTCAGGAATGTGATTAGTTCCTTGATTATAGCACTTTACAAATTACATGTTCGATACTGTTACAAGGAAAAGTATTTCAATAATTACTTTTCATATCTATATCATTGGAAACAAACCATTAGGGACTTGGTTTCATTTCACATGGTACCTTGGGAAAATCTTTTATTCTAATGCCACATAATACACTGGAACTGTTCTGTAACAAAGAAAACTAGTTCTATAGCATGCACGTAAATTTTTGTGCACCTCAGTGAGAGCTGGGGTTGAGACTCAGGTGAATTATAGTGATCACACTAAATCAGGAAGGCTAGCTTTCCACTGCAGATTATCAGTTGCCTTACTGCTGGCAAGACTCCTGGAGGGGAAAAAAAATGGTGTTTAAATTGTAATTAGCATGTATTGTGAGAGCATCTCATGTGGTCAGGAAAGATTTGAATTCCAGGCATTGGCCTTAAAGCAAAACCCAGCATTTTCTGTTAACATTTCAGGTCCCAGTAGTGAAAACTACAGAGAAAATGGATGCTTCGTCTCTTTAGTATTGGCTGCTAGCATTTCAAATGTTAAGTTTTGAGGGAGAAATAATTCACCCAAAGAGTACAAAGAAATTGACAGAGACACCAGGTGTGTTATCTGTAGTTGGATTTACTTACCTCTGTGTGCACATCTGAAATGAGATGACCAAGCTCTGAACATGACCTCTTACTCAACAAAAACATATATATAGCACAGCACCTGGAGTATATTTAAATTCTGTCTTAAACCTTGACTTCAGTGGAGGGGCAGAGAAGAGTGTGAGCGATTTCCTGCAGCTGTTTGTGTAACCTTCCAGGTGCCGACTTGCAGCATAGAAATTACGGGGCGCATGGATGAATCATTTTGTCAAATGAGTTGTAATCTGAATGTGAAACTAAAAAATGAAATGCACTTCTTCTGCTCTGTCTTGTTCCTGTTAACCAGACTGTACTGTGCTAGAACATTCAAGTAAATGTGCATGATACAAGTTATAATGCAGTCCAGATGAGCATGGGTAGGAAGTTCAAGGTTCAGTATCTCATGAGCAAGGCATGGTGGAAATACAGTATTTCTGTGAGACTGAGCTCGCTGCCTCAGGCTTCTTTCTAGTTGTTTATTACATTAGGTAAAGCCTGTAAAAGTTTGATAAATCCAAAATTAGGCACAGCCTTCTTGCAATACCCACAGTGTGTCACCGGACTGCAGAAGGCCTCTAGAACTGTGAGGTCTTTTTCCCTTTAAACCAAAATAGGAAAGCAGAGGGCTTGTGCTCTATCTCCCCTCTATCTCCCTGTATGGGAGTTTCGCCTTCCCTGAGGAAGGGAATTTATTTTAGCCACCAACTGCCCCACCTTTCCTGCCCTGTGGTGTTCATTCCTTCAATTTTTTCAGTGTTGGATAAGTGATAGTATGGGCAAGAATCTTGTGATTGGAAAAATTGCGAAGGTTATTCCTTTAATTCTCCTCTTATCCCTAATGTTGGGGTTCTATGCAAACCTTGCCCTGGATTTGGATCATGATGCTTTCAGAGGTATGGTAGATGTAGCTTTTGCTTCCAAGGGCACTAATAATAAGATGTAGTCACATAGCCTTGCAATTTACTTCAGGAATGGAAATGGGCAAAGCTTGTAGCTGTTTTAAAAATAGCAAATGCTGTTTCAGCATAGGTTTAAGCTGTTTGGTAGTGTGTAATAGAGGTTTTGCTGCTGTCTGCTGAAGGGAATAAAACATTTATTCAGCTGATCAGTCTATCCTTCTTGGGCTGTCTGTTTACTTCTCTTCCAGAACCCCTGTTTTGTAAGTTGACTGCTATAATCTTGTATTGATGTTGCTGGTGCATAAAAATACCCTGCAAGGCTTCATAGGTACCAAATCCAGTATTAGCATTAGATTTATTTAGTTGTATCCTGACAAAGAAATGCCCAGTTCTGTGATCTGTTTCTGTCTATTCTGTCTACTCTAGGCTTAGGCAATGATCCCTCTCAAGCAGCCAGTCCCAGCTATGACCTTGGTGATGTCACCCATACAGATGAGCAAACAGCTGAAGGTGTTTTGTGAAAAAAAATTCCCATCCATCTTCCTAGGGGTTAGATTCAGTTTACTGCAGTAGTCACAATAAATTGGTGATTTAAAATAACGAGGAGCCCTGAATTCCATATTAAAAGTATGTAAACAGCATGCTGTCAGCTGAATGCCCATCTCCTTGTAAGATAAGAACAGGACTTACTAGAAAAGGAAACTGAAACTGAAAACAGATCTCCTAACTTATTTTTGGGATTTTCTTGTGCTGGACTCTTCCAAAGAGCTGAGAAAAATGCATGCACTATAAATCAATGATAATAGGTGATAATACAACTATAAATCTCATGCCGCTTTAAACATGAAATAAAATCTAAAATACAATTTAAAGTTGTGAACAGTTCTATAGTAATGGAGAAGAGAAATTCCATTTTTTAATGTCTGTTATGATTTCAAGATAAATACTAAATTGAGACCTTCAGCTTTGTACTGATTCAGGGTCCTCATCTTGCAACATTGATTAGCTTCTCAGGAGCTTCTTTGGCTGCTGGAGTGGTTACAGGAATGGGATGGCAACTGCCTGCCCTCTTGGAGGAATCTGGGCTGGTACATTTTGATCTTAGCACACAAGTACAGTGCTTTAAAATCCAGAGGGTACTGATGTGTCCTTGGTACATGCAGGTGCAAGTTAGAGAGCTGACCCAAGGAAAACAGTATCAGGATAGAGTCAGGATATGCAGCCAGGATACCTCTTCTTCTGGAGCTCAAGTGCTGGTATACTGGGAGAGCTAGGGATTCAGCATGACAGGAAAAACAATTCTGTTGGCTCAAGATCTTAAATTGCCCTCTAAGTATCTATCTGATGGGGTTCACCCTTAAATTGCTGTCGAGGAGCTCTCCTTTTTCAGCTCTTGCATTTTCATTGGAGGTTGGATTACTCTTCCAGGAGAAGCAGGCTCCACTTCTGGCTTTTTTTAGCCTGAGGAAATTTGAGTCTCTATCTGCATCTTCAGGGGTAGCTAACAGGGAGTCTGTATGGTCATCCCAGCCTTGGACCATGTACCCACAGTAATGACTGTGGGGGCCCCAGGACGTCCTAAGAGCGAGCCAATGAATAGAGTACAAAGCTGTGAGAGCAGAAATTTCCCCAAGCAAAGGAGCACTCCAGCCCAGATGCTCAGCTTCTTGTGCAGAGGGTCTCCTGTAAAAGGGCTCCTCTCTGCTGTGGCTGGTGCACAGCTTTGTGATTGAAGGATAAGGGACCTTGATGTGGCACAGGCTCCAACAGTGCTGTTCCCTCCAGGGGTGGAGAGGGAGTAGAACTAATTCACATCCTAAGTATGCAGGCTAATAGACAGAAAAAACATTACTCACCCTGTTTCTCAATTAGATCACAACTGTGCCTTCTGAAAGGTTTCATCTTGCTTCAGTGATGAGTTAGTCCTGTTTTTCCTCAGTAGTACCAGTGCTGATTGGGGAATGGAAAGTTTTTATTCATGGACTGATCTGAAGGTGTTGTTTCCTTTCACCCATGAGTTCCCCAAGGAAAGGGGACACAAACAGAACAGCTCTTCCTTGCAGCACTGCCCAGGGAAGGTGTTGCCAGCCCTTCATAGACCTGTGCACGCCTGTTCCTCTTTCCCCACACGATTACTCTTTACAGGGCTCAGGAAAAGTGATGTGATGTGTCTAGAAGCAAGGCTGGCTTAAAGATGCTACCTTGTCATTCCTGCATATCTGCTGCAATGTGCCGTCCTCTCAGCCATATCAATAAGAATTCAAAATTTCTTTTTTAAGTGAATTTGTTTATTGATTTGATGCATAGAGTATTGCCACAGCTGGCCTGCAGGCTACACCTGAAAGGGCACTGTGCTAGTATGTGGGCAGGACTGCACCCAGGGGATGAAGCTAGAGGCTGGAACATATTTAAATCCTCCTTGTCACAGACCCTTCTGTACTTCGAATCTGCTTGTGCCAGTTTTCAATACCTTGCAGCTTTTGCCTAAACATTCACGTCTACTTTACCCTCTCTTTTAAAAATGAAGACAGTTCCTGGAAATTCAGGCATATTTTTTTTTTCTTTTTTTGGTGCCTAAAACCTACAGGGAAACCAGTACTCTAAAATTCAGCTTCAAACACAAGGAAAATGCATTTATCGTTTCTTGGCATGTGGTTTGCCAACCACTGGATGTCAGTGCTGCTCCACTGAGGAAAGGTTCCACTGAGGAAAGCTTTCCCTGCTTCCTTCCCTATAGATGTGAAGGAAATGAGAGCTGAGGCTCCTGGCTTTTGTCACTCAAATACCTGAGCAACATTCACATTTATTGAAAAAAAAAAACTGCCACAGAGATTAAAATGTGTATTAATTGCACATATCTAAAACAGCTACGATATTTTAAACCTCTAATTCTCAGTTCAAGATGAGAAAGAAGACTGTGCACAGGAGTTACTGCAGTCTGCCAGAGTTTATGGGCTTGATGAGTAGGTCTGTGAACTGTCTAATAAGTGAAATAAAGCATCTGGAAAAAGCTGGAAGTATGATCTTACTAGAGATATAAATATAGTGCTTCACTGCTTGCAAATGGCACATTTAACAACACCTGATATGAGGAGATTTAAGTTGGCTATGTAGCAAAAAGCCTGTCTAGACCTCTAGGTTTATGTTTCAAAAATGTTTTAAATAGAGATCAAAAAATGCTTATAAATTGTTCATAGATGTATTGTTCAATTCAGGCTTTTGTAATAGGTTTGACTTCTTTAAATTATGCAAAGTTACTTACTGTCCTTCATTCTTATGCTCTTCATCATTTTGTTCCTAAATATGACTAACCTATACTACAGGAAGGGGGAGAAATAAGCAACCAAAAGATTTGGGATCTTTTTCAAGGTCTTCGTTTTTGTCCTTGAAGGCAGTCTGAAACATTGTAGCTGTCTCTGTCTGTTTTTATTCGGAAATAAGCAAAAAAGTTTCCCAGCTAAACTGCTGCAGGTGCAGGTCAGGAGCTCAGTGCAAGCTGCATCAGCTACTGCCTTCTCCTTTGAGACAAAAGGTGCTATTCTGCTACCTTTTACACAGAGCTCTTGAATGGCATTCTGCTGGCATGCTGGTTTTTTTGAAAGTATAACACCCTGTTTTCCTCCATTTTTACATAACCATATCACCAAAATTAACACTGAGAAAATAAGCGTGAAGCAACACCGTTCTGTTATAAATCTGTTATTAAACGTATTAAATCTTCCTCTTACACAGCCTACTTAACACACCTAGGTAGGATATCCATTTTATCTCTGCAGATGGCTAAGTAAGTTGTTGACAGCTTAAACGCTTGTGCTACAAATGGAAGTACTGCAGTCTGTAATCAGCTGGAATCTTTGAGAGGGATCCGTGGGAGGAAGGCAGGCATCCGTGGCCTGAACCTTTTAAACAGCCAGTCTAACACATTTTTTTTTGGTAACAATGATTAACTGCAGCTACTTCAGGCATAAAAACTATCGAGCTGAGGGATTTTAGTCAGTAAATTGTACTTTCAGAGATTGTGCTGTTTCAGAGGTTGCTTACAGCAGCCCTAAGAAAAGAAATGCCTTATTAGATAAAATTTTCTTATAGTCTGTTTTGATTCTGTAATTTTCTTCTGCCACAGGAACAAAATTAATAGTATGTTTCTACCAATGTCTTTTATTTTCTGTGAGTTGAGAAATGCATATTGATGCTGTTCCCTGACAATAAGTGAAAAGCATCCTTCAGTAGAGAAATTCTTTAAATACCTATGGATCTGTTACTTGAGTTCTTTCCAAGTTTAACTGAATGTAGTTTTGGAAACTCTGGTGATCTCTGATGATTGAGGTAATTCTTTTCAAAAGCAGCAATGTTTCTGTGCACTTAAAATTTTTATTGTATAAAGAGAATTATAACTATGGAAGTTTGTGCATCTGTAAGTTTAGAAGGTTTTGTTTGTCACTAATAATTTCTTAGTACATGATAGCTGTCTTTGAAAAGTCAGAATCTCTCTCGTAGAGACTTTATTTGCTGAAAGATGAAAAAAAGAAGGATTTTTCCCATTTAAATCAAAAGTGCTATGTCTATGTTTGATGATAGGAATTGTATTCTTATAGTTGGAAAAGGAGCTGGTGATCATGTAGGGAAACTTCCAGTTAAGGAAATACTTGGACTGGTTGTAATAAGGGAGACTGTGAACAGTCTCACTTAGGGATGTGGTGGGGGAAATGGACATTACAATTGCAAATTAAATCCATTGTCGATAAATGTCATTAAGAGGTATTGGAAAGTGTGGAAGGTATTGGAAGTACTCATATTGCTTGTTTCTAACTCAACTCTAACCCCTCAGGAAAAGAGACCTTAGTCATCTGCACTATTTTTGTTTGGTTTTTTTCTCTCTCTCTCTTGTATTTTTTTTCTCTCTCTCTTTTCTTGTATTTTTTTTCTTCATGTGTTTTCATATCTTTCAAGGAAGGACCCATTGACATTGGACCACGTCTGAAACTTGTGCTTGACAGTCTGCTTTTATTTTTATTTGTATCTGTATCTATGATGCACTTAAGCTGTATGGCCTTTTATATCCTGTCTCTCTTAAATCTGAAGGAAAGCTGTCAGGGAAGATTTTGTTTGCACAAGAATGCTGTTAAGCAGTTCTGTAAATCACCATGTGAAAACTGATAAAATCAACTCTTTTTACAGATGCAAATACTGGCATTATGACGATAACCTGCTCACCTCCAGCGTTGTCATCGTCTTCCATAATGAAGGGTGGTCCACGCTCATGAGGACAGTCCACAGTGTCATTAAGAGAACACCAAGAAAATACTTGGCAGAAATTGTTCTGATTGATGATTTTAGCAACAAAGGTACATTTGGAATATTAACACACTCCTTGTAGAAAAAGAAACTTTTTTGTTTTCTTGAAATACTTTTCTTTTGATTTATTATCTGCCATGGTTTGAGTTCGCTATGGGAGAAAAGATTGGTTCCGCACAGTCCTTTGAGTTTTGTACCATGGGTTTTTGGGTAGTATGTAGAAGAAAGCTGGGATAGCTAGTATCTCTCTTAGCTCTTGTGAGAATGAATAGTTTGCAAAGTATCAAAGGAGTCTGAGTTAAGCCCATTAGGAGTAAGTCTTTCTTAATTGCATATAGGAATCCAGATGTCTCTTTTTATTTTAACTGTCATAAAAATCTACCTAGGCTATCAAATTATTCTGATTCATTTTCAATATATTTTTCATTTCTAACATCCTTTTTTAGTTAAACGTCATATTAAGGTGCTTATTGTTTCTTATTTAGGGGGAGAAGCTTTTAAGAATTTAAATATGTTTTAATTTCTGCCTTTCTTTGAGTCCTGAATATCAACATAAGTCCAGAGATTTTCTTTTTCCTTTGTAATTTACATTCTGGTCTTGGTTTATAGTCAGGATGCATATACTTGTGCTTGTGATTCTTATAAATATAAGCATACACTGGGGTTTTTTTCCTTTTGTGGTGATATCATCGGCATTAGTGCAATACAAGGCTGAATACAGAGAAGATCTGAAAGTGGTATCCCAGCGATATAAGTTGATTGAGACAGAGGAAATCAGACTGGTTTTAAACTTTAAACAAATTTCAAAATAGTGCATCAAAGCTGCACGTTCTGTAAGATTTTGTTGCAGCATAGTTCTTGAATAGAAGTTGACAGAGAAAAAGTGTAGACACATAAATAAAAACATAATTTTGACTGTGTGGGATGACAGTCTCTTCTAGACAACGTTGATGATGGCTTTGAGCACAGGCAAGTTTGGTCAGCAGCACAGGATACCCTCTTCTTTGTTTTCATGATAGCTGAATTGTGTAGTGGCATAGAAGGCAGACAAATGTTCTGAAACTCCCCTTTTTGTTAAGTGATCTGGGCTTCTCCCAGTTCCAGTCTCATGGCAGTTGTTTTCTATGGGTA
Source organism: Aleadryas rufinucha (assembly GCA_013397815.1). NCBI lineage: Eukaryota > Metazoa > Chordata > Aves > Passeriformes > Aleadryas > Aleadryas rufinucha. The sequence goes on from VZTH01003995.1 coordinate 304,650, forward strand.
TATTCACTACAAATTTTGAAAATTAACTCATCACATAGTTGTGGTTATCTTTTTTGAGTATAAGCCACTATTTAAAATAGTTATTGTATGTTTGTTTTTGCATCATACCTGTAGATATCATTTTCTGTTTGTTTTAACAGGAGAGGGAAATTACCTGTATTATAAATTGGACTGAGTTCAGCTTAGTCTAATAAAGATACTGAATGCTAAATTATAGTTTTCTGTATCCTTTAACAGCTGTTGAGAATTTGGCTTAGATATATACACATGCTGTAAACCAAAAATATCTTCTCTCCTAAGGGATATAATTTTAATAATTCAGTCAGCAGACATATGCTGTGTTTTTGCTTTTCAGCTAGGATCGTAGCTTTCCTTCAGAGCTGTTCAAGGACTGACTTAGCTGTATGAAGTAACTGTGACACTGATTGTGTCTAGAATACTTACCAGATTTTTTACTAATGATAGGTCTCAATACTTGGGTTTCATGTGACTTGTAGCTGACTCTGTGCCATGTATATGTAGCTCATGGAATGAGTTTGTCTGGCATAACAACTTGTACTAGTTTTCCAATATGTGACGTTTGTTAAACAAAAGCTGTATTTTTAAAGATTTTTTTTTTTAATACAAAACTGTTTTGCTTTCTACTCATAAATGAACAGTTAGCAGACACAGCTAGCCTGGACCAAAGATCCAGCAGACCCTTGCCTCTATATCTCTCACACTTAAATTTCCCAGATAACTTTCTTAAATCAGAAAATTCAATAAAGAAAGCTCAAGGTGCAGTTTTCTCAGGTATGAGTGACTGGTAGGACAAGCATGGACTGGAACTGCTCTGAACACCTTGCTGCAATTGCACTAGTTCACTATAATAATTCTTCAAACTGCTTTAGGCTATTACTTGGTAAATATAATTAACTTAATTTCAATAATTCAAATTACGTTCTAGATGAAAAATGGCCAAGATAGCAGAATCTTGCTCTACTTCTTTCTCCCTAGAGAGAAGGATGAACTAGTATGGGCTGCAAATCATGCCAAGCTGCCTGAAGAGTTCTCCAGTTGTTAGGAGAGCTGCAAATGCAAACACTCTTAGTCACAGCAGAGCTGCTGATAGCTTTTTGCTTTTTCAGCCAGCAGAAGAGTCGTGCTGACAGCACAGATACAGGATTTTCTTCTTCCCCACTACTTTCAGGCTGTACACTTCATATCTGCCTTTCCACCCAGCAAAGCCCACCTTACGCTCTTGGAGCCCCGTGCTGAGTGACACACGTGCTGGGCTGGGTAGATGTTTGCTCATGCTCAATGTGACCATCCTTATTTCTTAGCTGCCACCCTCTCAAGTGATATGAAATTAAAATGGAGCACAGCAGTTGCAAACACTTCTAAAAGCTGGCTCCTAAAAAACCCTGCCTGTCCTTCCTTGTGAGAAATCCTCTTTCATCAGGAGGGAGTTACAGCTGCATAGAAGCTTATATATGTTACGTCTTACAGGGAAGAACAGTTGCAATGCTTGGAAAATGTCCTTTTCATTATAATTCTTAGTATAAAGTCAGTTGGGAGCAGTCTTTTTGCTGAATGACACTCTTTCCTTAATCTCTTCTGCAAACAGCAGGGTTTGACTGTGGAGAACTGTGCAGAGATATGAGCTGAATTCTACTCTGATGTTTTTTTCTTTGTCAGAGCACAAAGGGAGCAGTAACAAGAAGATTGCCAAGCTAATTGAATGACTCTATCATCTCCATTTTCTATGGACACCTCTGTATTAATTCATGTCAGAGTCCAAGAAATGTTGCAGCAATTTCTACCACAATGTCAATGAGGCCAGGCTGTTACACATGGTTTTTAGGGGGTTTTTTCCCAGTTTTTTTTGTATTCTCAATAGAAGAAGTTTATTCTTCTGTGAGTGCTAGCTGTGTGAAGGAAACAGCTGTTCTGGAAGGGCAATGAGAACTCATAAAACTGTATTTTCTATAGGTTTCTACAATTACAGTTGTGTGTATAGGTCTCCAACACTTGTTACTTATTTGGGCACCAGCTTGCTTGTTTTCTCAAGCATAGAGGCCAATATCTCAGCTGGAACCACTTTTGTAGCCTGTGCACCTCTAAAGGGTGGCTGTGAGATAAAAAATACCAGTGTTTCTGGTAGCATTTAGAGGCTTTGTCTACCTTTTGTGTTTACTTATACGTTCTTTATCGTTACCTGTATTTCCAACTGATGCAGCATCCCATGAGATAGGCAAAGGGGAAGTAATGAGCATAGGCAGATAGCAGTGTTTTTATGAACCTGTGTAATGGTGCTTGTCGTGGGGAAACTGAAGCATTAATCAGTGCTTGTGTCAGAGCTGAGAGCCCCACCTTAACAGTGTTACAGTACAGGGTACTCGGAGGCAGGGGGCAGCTGCTCTAGGAAGCACTTCTAGTACCATTTTTCTAGTTCTCAAACTGATGTCCATGAGTTGAGAGGGAAAAAAACCTGCTTTCCTCCTCTTCCACCCTTGTAATCTGCAGTGCCTAAGATCCTTTGGAGAAACTATGTGTTTTTAAAATACACTGATTCATGCTTTAATCATGCACTCAGACATGAGAGAGGAACTCAAACAGGGGAAGGCCAGATTGGCGATTATCATATTTTGAAAGGTAAAATATACAGTTTTAAACAAAAACCAGATTGCTGTAAGGCTGTTGACAGATGTCATAAATACACATTTTAGGTGAACAAAATTTAATGCTGGCCAAACAATATTTTTAACTGTAAAAGTATCAGGATTTTTTACACTACTGTCACACAGGCTTTATAATATAGGAAGGAGGAAAATTTCAGCTTTCCTGTGGGAAATAGCACTTTCTGCTAACCCTGGCATGGTTTCAGATAATGGACTGCAAAGTCCTGAGACTTGTACTGTAGAAAAGCTTTACACAATCAATATGACAGGTTTTTACAGCTCCCTGTGAGCCTTACATAGTTGAACATTTGATAACTAAAACATTTGGCCTCAAAGGCAGGAGAGCTGGAAATAACTTCAGGTTTTAAATCTTCAAAACATTCCTGACAGTCCTTCTGTAACACATACTTGGAATATGCAACATAAATAATGGTGTGGTATAAAGATTCTCTTAGTACTACTTCAGTATGACCTCAAAACTCTTGTTGATTTTATCCTATAAAAATTTATATCACAGCTATCATATCATATATTCTCTATTTATTACATGGCATGTTCTTCTATGCAGCATATGTGATAAAACTCTTCTTTCTCTAGTTTGACATTTGTATATCCTTGAAGTTTTCCTAATGCACAAGGATGTACAAAATAAATTGTAAATATGTGTGGGAAAGGAGAAGAGAATGCATAAAGCTTGGTTGAGAAAAATTTTGTTTTATAAAGGTGGAGAGAAAGGATAATAAGAGTATCAAAAGATAGTGGTTTCAAAAGATTGTTCTTTGGTAGAATTGCTGAATTTTCGGTGTTGGAAACTTCACTTCCAAGAAACACCATTTCCTTTTCAATTACATGTAGCTTTTGTTCAAACTATTTTTTTAATACTGCTGACAAGAATATAAAACATATGGAAACATAAGTTGCAGAAGTCTCCAGACTTCATCATTTTCATTCAGGTTGCAGAAAACATTTCTGCTGAAGTAACCTGATGGCATGTTGCTGCTGGAAGGGACATCCTGCTTCCACCTCTGCATGTTCCCCCTCCTGTTAGATCAGCACAGGCATGGCATCTCTCAGCCCCTTGGAGCTGGTGCAAGGCAAGCCACTGCATGGATGCCTCAGCTGTTGATTAGGTGGCTTATTTTGGTTCCTGACTGAGAGAAACTGAAGCTGTAGGCAATTCTTTTGAGCCTTTGGGTATAAAAATAGATTTTTAACAAACACCAGTAGCTGAATCAGCATAGCCACAAACAGCAGGCTGTTTTAGTGTTTTAATCAGTGCCTGATTACCAGCCCTTCTGCCTTCATGAGTTTTCTCAACAGAATCATCTGGGCAAAAATGTTAAGCAGCACTAGGATCCTTTTCTCAAACTGTGTGGTAGGAATGTGGTTTCCAGAGAAGTTTGGCAAAGACAAATACAAATCTGCAAATATAAATCTGAAACCATTTAAGCATAGCTCATCTTGATTCTTGTGCAGTGACTTGTCCGTTTACTGATAGAAGTCCCTTTGGCTAAAGGTTTGTTGTCTCCTCAGTGTGATGCACTTCTGGCCCTCCAATTCTTCTCATTAATTTCATTAGAAGATTACCATAAGACCTCCACAAGAGGGAACAGGTCTAGATGAAGGAGGGCAATAATTTGAGCATGGTGAGATTCTGCCTCAAGTTTCCAGATTATTAATAGACTGACAGAAAATTCTGTAAGGCAGAAAGTGAGTGAAGGGAAATGTTTAACTGAAAAGTGGTGCCTTCAGCTGTACATGTGACATCATCTGATGAGGAAAGACTCTGTGCTGAACTGAAGAAACTTCTGGCTGCTTGGAATACAGACGAAAACCTAAAAGCCGTGTGATATGTTGAGGTGACTGGGAGTTGTCCACTCAGCTCCCTGGGTGTGGCCAACCACTTCAGCTGCCTTTTCTTCAGATGTGCTAGACACAAACCTGTGCCATGAGATCAGTGGTCTTGATCGCCTCAGTTTTAGTGTTTGTGAGTGGTTGAATTAAAGGCTCTTGTAAATTTCTGTAGATATTTTTGGGGTTATATTAAGAGTACAAAACTCTTTATTATTAAACCTCACCAAATTTTTTTTCTTTGTTATCTGATAGCTCACTTACAAGAGAGGCTGGATGACTATATTAAGCAGTGGAATGGTCTTGTAAAGGTATTTAGAAATGAGAGGAGAGAAGGTTTGATCCAAGCTAGAAGCATTGGAGCCCAGAAGGCTAAACTTGGACAGGTAGGAGCCAGTTCACACACAAGTCTGTCTTATTTTCTCTTTTGGGGGAAAGGTTGTGGTGGTTTCAACAGACATGTGGAAATTATTGATACTGTTTTAAGAAGAGATTAATTTCACTGATTTAATCTTTATTTTCTTGTTCATAATATGAATGTATCTCAATGTAAATAAGATTAATTATATCACGCTGTTGTATACAGAAATAGAAGTTACTCTTTTTTTTTCTTTCAAAGGTTTTGGTTTACCTTGATGCCCATTGTGAGGTGGGAATTAATTGGTATGCACCACTTATAGCTCCTATAGCTAAGGACAGGTAATGTTCTCCTGTTATTTCCAGTGTCTGGCCTTGTAGGAAGAAAAAGTCACAGTAACAATCTTCACTTTTCAAACTACAGTCAATATGTTTTATCTATATCAAACTATATCAATATTTTTTGTATGATGATTATATTATCTCCCAGTATAAAAAATACATAATGAGGAAGGAATATAGTCAGACAAATTAATCTCCAGATAGTTTATTTTAGTAGGCATACTGAATATTTTGTCTAGTGTAGATTATATATAACTCTTGTCTTTCACAATGATCAGAGGCGCTAATATAGAAATGTTCCATTCTAACTGAATAAGGAGCATGATTGAACAAAATAACTAAAAAAACTGTGGCTTTTGGTAGAGAAAAAGCAGCAATAAATGTTTTGATTTAATGGGAGTTTAAAGCCCCTGTGATCTCAAGAGTTTATAACTTTCTCGTCTTTGGTCTTGATATATGATCTTATCTCTTTCCTCTGAAGTGCTTTGGAGAGTTGTCTGTAGCAAAGCGAGGCCAGGCTTGAGCCTGTCTCTGCCACAAGCCCAGGCACTTGCCAGGGGTTTGTGGTGGAAGTGCTGCACGGCGAGGAGGCATCTGTGAGAGGTGACAGAGGAGAGAGATACCCTGGGGTTTCATTTCTTCCAGCTGTTGAAATGCTGTTGTTGCTGTGTGCTACCGCACTGTTTGCTTGTGTGGTCAGTGATATGTGTGTTTAGGAAACCATGTGCATGTTTAAACTCTTTAATCCCATAAAATAGCTGCCTAATCCTAAAAACTATTTGTAAACCTGCCGTGCTACCAGAATTCCCTTGAGTAATTGGGTTTTGTGTGTTTTAAAGGCTGTAAGTCAACTAAGACTCTATTTGGGCCAGGATACTAGAGAGAAGATGCAAATGCTTGTGTGTTACCACAGAGTGTGTATTACTGTCTTACACAAGAAAGACTGGTGAGAACAGGGAGTTTCAGAGGCATCCTCCAGCACTGGCCATAGAGGTGAAGGCTTCAGGAGGACTAGAGATGCTGAGGCACATGGTGCCAGCAGACAGTGCTTAGCAGCCTCCTTCCACGCCCTGCTACCCAGGGTGCAGCCTGCTGCTGCTTCTGCCTCAAGGAACAGCATGGTGTTAACATTTCTCTTTCCCCGCCTTCTCTATCTCTTGGGGCTTCATTTAAAAAGGTGGAAGTGTTCCAGCCTGGGTCACTGGGAAACTCATTTATAAAATGTGGGGAGAAAAGCAAGAAATTCACGTCTTTACCCTGGTTAATATTGTATGTGATGGATCACAGTGAGGAGTGTACTGCAAATCAAACAGGAAGAATTCTACTGAAGACTGCTTCTAGGAGAGCACTAGTAATGTTTGTTTGTCCTTAGAGGTTGAGTTTTCAGGGCATTTGAATAGGACAGTATAATGGAACTGTGTTAACACTAGTAAAAGCTAAGAGTTTATCATGCTTGTTGACAGCTAAGATTTGATATGAATAGAAATTACAGGAAATAATAATACTGTGAGAACCCTTGCCCTCTGAGGGCTCCTCTGTTGCCTCCAGCAGTGCTTTATTAGAAGACCGATGTCAAGAAATCCACATAAAGGAAAATGTACTGATAAACAAATTGATATATTAGCATCTCAGACCTAACTTTTCTGTTTTCAGAACATCTTAAAACAATGCAAAGAAAAGACCATCTCTTTTTATTCTAATGAGGCTTCATTTTTTGGTAGTATGTTTACAAATGACTTTTTATATACACTGCTCTATAAACTTAATTAATGGTGTAAATTTCAGATTAGAGAGATTACTCTTCTGAAATTGTATTTTGCTCTTTCTTTCCCTTCTATAAATGTTTCAGAACTACATGTACTGTACCTCTAATAGATTACATAGATGGGAATGATTATTCCATTGAGCCACAACAAGGTGGGGATGAAGATGGTTTTGCCAGAGGGGCCTGGGACTGGAGTTTGCTATGGAAACGAATTCCGTTAAGCCACAAGGAAAAGTCCAAACGAAAACATAAAACTGAACCTTATCGGTAAAGAGAGCTGTTTATATACTGTGAATCGTAACGAATAACTGTCTAAACCCTTTCGTTTTTCCCTCCACCCCTCTCTCCCCATGAACCACGGCCGGTGCACGCGTGCCACGCGGGCCCTTGCCCATAACCGCACCTGCCGCGCGCCGCCCCGCAGAACCACATGCACTGTGCCGCTTATAGATGTCATAGATGGCAACACTTTTAAGATTGTGCCCCAAGGGGGTGGTGACGAAGATGGGTTTGCTAGAGGAGCGTGGGATTGGAGTATGCTATGGAAGAGGGTTCCCTTGACCAAGAGAGAGAAGGAAAGCAGAAAGACAAAAACTGAACCGTATCGGTAATCACTAAATCACTTACCCGTTTCATTTTTTTTCTGAAGTCAATATTGATCCACTAAAGCTTGCATGTACTTCTAGCCTGAACACCTTCACGTCTCTAACCTCACTAGCTGCTTTGTTTAGTCAGACCTGTTTGCCACAACTGACTATTTGCTCAAAATATCTTTGCTACCTTGCGTTGCCTCTCCATTCCTGCTCTTGTGTGGTTAATAGGGTGCACATTAGAATGACTGAGTTATGTTTGGCAAAGTAAAATATTGTGTAACTTTATTGCCAGGGAAAACTTTAATTAGCTATGATTTTTTTTTTAAAGTACTGTTGGAAACAACAGTGCTTGTTTAACCATTTGGTTTGAAATAATGAGCATGCTGGAATTATTTATAATAGACAGTAATGCATAAAATCTGTAGCCTGCTGTCATGGCCTGATGCATGCATACAGCTGGAGGATTATGCATGTGTATCAAAAAAATCCCTTTTGTCATATTTCTCCCACTTGCTTCACAATGGATCACATCTGACAAAGAAGCATACTGTTTAAAAATCTTGGCTAGATATTTTCTAAGAATTTTAATGTAATGCACATGACATTAAAAAAAAAAAAAAGAAAGAAAGATAATACCAGCACTATTTGTTGTGGGAAAACTCCAATAATTTTCACAGAATTTCTGCTTTTTTTGTTATGCTTTGTAGTGGGGTATGTTTTCTTCCCAGAAAACAAAAACTGCCTAGAAACCCTAGCTTAGAAACTAGGGTTTCTGGATGGCTTTTCAAGACTGGGAGACTGTGGTTCTGCTGGTTTTTATTACTTTCCCCTTCACACTTAACTAATCGTGTTACTACATTTGAAAGCAATCTTCACATCTTCAGAATCTAGTGTCTTCTATTGCTTGTATATATGATTTAAACATTGTAAGAACTGATGTTGGTAATTCCCTATCCCCATCCATGATTGTTCTTTGCTAAAATGGCAACACATGCAAGCAAGTTATGAAGCTTTGATCTGTTTTGTATACAGTTTAAATAATACCATTTTCTGATGAGGCTGTCCACATTGGAACTTTAATATTCACTTAGAGGGGGATAAACTATTTCAAACATTGCTGTAGTGTTCTGTGTTTACCATCCAAACAGGTCTTAAAATCGTTTAAACTGTTCCCAGAAACACAGAACACATGTTCTCAGAATGTTTTAGAAGATTACTTTATTTTTAATAATACCTTCAGAGTTACAATGCTTCCTTTTAAAAGAGACATGCCCTGCATCTGTTTGTGTCCAGGCTGTGTGCATTTTCTTGGAGGAATACCAAGGCAAGTAAGAATAAGTAAAAGTCTTGCTGAAACTGTAGCCAGGATTGCTTAGTTTAAAAAGAAAAAAAAAATATGCTCAACAGCTTAAAGCGAAGAGACAAAGGTTTTGTAACGTGAGAATTGCCCCAGGGCTGAATCCTTCTTTCAGTAACAGTGCTTACCTCTTGGTATCCTATAAAGTGAACTACTGAGCTTATGTGGGTTTTACTGTGTTCTTTAACACGCTTGGCAGCATGTTGGAGGCCAAGACCAAAACTTCAGTATCTGAGGTTCTACACTTGCCAAGTCTTTATGGTGCTGAGGAAAACCAAAAGTGCAGGAAAGCCACGGGGCTGTGCTATGCGAAGTGCTTCCCCCTGCTGTGTCTTCTGGCTTCTTAACCTTTGAACCCCCGGGATGCAAAAGCAGCATTGGAGGAAAATACAGTAGGCAGCAAGTAGGAAAGGACATGTAGCGGTACCTTGGCATGTGATCACCTAATCTGGACAGCAACTAAACTGATAATTAATTATGCTTAGAGTCAGTGGCTGTGCTTCTGCTGCCCTGCCTCTGCTATGCAGAAAGGGGTGTATGTTAAACCCTACAGGTTACTTTTTCTTAAGCAGTTCTGCAGACATTTATTTAACAGACTGAATAGTGCTAGAAATGACCCATCTCAATAATGTGTTGATGAAGGAGTATTTCACTTGTGTCTTAATTGGCTCACCAGGGTTATCTGGTCTCTTGGATCCTCTTTTTAGTGCTGCAGATCATCTGAAATCAGAAAGAATTCACTTTTTCCTTACAATTTCTTTTTCAAATTGTCAACTTAGTAAGGACTCCAGATTGTATCCATTAAGGTTTTTGTATATTTATTGATCCTTAGATGAAAAATCCTTCCTATGTGCACTGGAAAAGGCTTAATGTATCTTACTCTTTATTTCAGTGTGAGCAAGCTACCAAAGAATTTTGGTTAGAATCGTTCTGCAAAAATGCTCTGTCAGGGTTTAAACCCAGCCTGCAGCCAAGCACCACACAGCTGCTTGCTTGTGCCCCCACCAGTGGGATTGGAGAGAAAATCAGAAGGGTAGAAGCTGAAAACCTCAGGAATTGAGATAAAGACATTTTAATCAGAAAAGCGAAAGCCACACACACAGGCAAAGCAAAACAAGGAATGATTTCACTGATTCCCATGGGCAGCCAGGTGTTCAGCCATCTCCAGGAGAGCAGGGCCAATCACATGTAAGCCAAATGGTTTGGAAAATCCCTTTGGTCAGTTTGGGTCACTTGTCCTGGCTGTGTCTCCTCCAAACATCCCAGGCACTCCCAGTCTCCTCCCCAGCATGGCAGTATGAAAGGCAGAAAAGGCCTTGGCTCTGTGCAAGCCCTGCTTAGCAATAACAGAAACATCTCCACATTATCAGCCCTGTGTTCAGCACAAATCCAAAACACAGCCCCATACCAGCTAATGGGAAGAAAATTAACTCCACCCCAGCCAAAACCAGCACACACTCTAATCCAGATCACAGCATCTTTTTGACACATTAAAACTTGCTAATTGAATCATATGGGAAGGGATTTACAAAGTCATTAAAAGAAAAAGGGGGAAAAAAAACCTAAACCAAAATGGCAATCTTGTGCTACTTTATCTAGGCCCTCTTTAAAATTTTACTGAGTATAATGTAAAGTGTCTCCTATGGCAATAGTAAAAAAAGAGCTAGAAGATTAGAAAGCTGGAAAAACTGTGTTCCTTGTTTAATAGACAACATGTTTCAATGTGGCAGCTCCTCAGAACATAAACCTGTTTGCAGTTTCACGTTATCTCAAAACCCAGAACTTTTAAGAGAGAAACATCTCATCACACTGATTCTCATTGTGTTTTTTATTATTTTAATAGAAGGATATTGACTGACTGAATGGAAAATTCAGACCAAGGTTTTCTGTCATCAAATTTGTTAATTAAATAAATTAATTATAGAAGAAAACCCGCAACATAATAAAAACTGTGACTTCACTAAAAATTATATAGATGCCACTTCAGAAAATTGCTGCAAGTTGATGACAAAGCTTTGTGATTTTTCAGTGTATTGCCATTTACCTAATCTTTACTATATGTTAACTGAATTGCTTTCTTAGCTAATACTTTCTCTGAGTGCTATTGTATCCTTTTGGCAGAAAGAGTTACACCGTCTTCCTCTTTCAGGTCCCCTGCAATGGCTGGTGGATTGTTTGCCATTGAACGTGATTTCTTCTTCGAATTGGGTCTCTATGATCCAGGGCTTCAAATCTGGGGTGGTGAAAATTTTGAAATTTCTTACAAGGTAACACCAATATTTAAAAACTAATTCAATGTAATAGATTTTTTTTTCTGTACATACTTCTATTTGGAGTTTAGACAGACCTACCTCTTCCTCATGGAGCCCAGGTTTTGTGGTGGGGAGATGTTGTGATGGAGATGTGTCTCCTCGATGTTTCCTTGTAGACTTTGGGACAGAAGTGTTCAGAGAGGAGGCCTCGTGCTGAGACACAAATGATGCGTAATCCAGATTTTGTAAACGGTTTGGGATTGCACCCCTAGCTGCCCAAATATCTGATATGAAACCAGACTGGCAAATTAAATGGGAGGAAATGGAATGTTCTCGTAGTGAGTGTAGAAAAATGTTGTTTGTAATGAAAGCAATGATAGAGAACAAGTAGTCCTCAGTTTATGCACGTGCGCTTGGAAAGTATAAAATGGTGCAACAAAAAGTAATCTGCTTCCTCCCTGCCATTTTTGTGAGTGAAAAATTCTCTCATATACTTTTCAGAATTTCAAGAACTTCTTTACAAGAGAAGTCTTCATAATTGAAATACTAACTGCATAATTCATAATCACTGAGGAGGACTTTATTTTCACTCCTAGGCATATGTGTGCTCTTCAGTTTGCAGGAAACATAAGATGATCATCACTGGCTTTTTGTAGCTTCAGTATTTGTAATGACACAAGTGGCAGACAGCAGGGATCAGTCCCAGTTAACAGACAAAAGTGAAGATGTCTAATATCCTCAACAGCGATCTGTGAAATCGTAGCTGAATTTTACCAAAAGATACATTCAGAGCTCCCTTATTTACTCTTGCTCTTCATGAGTTAGAGGAAAGCTCTGAGTGCACTTGCTCAGCTGTAAATCCATATGCAAAGGGTAGTTATTGAGGATGTTACGCACACGGGGCCTTTATCCGTATAATTCTCCATCTTACTTAGATCAAAATCATGACTGACATTACTCACAGTAGTTCTGTAACTGAAGTGCTCATTATGTAGAGACCTCCAAACTGCTTTCATGTATATCACAACCAACCCTCAGAAGAGCTAAACATTTATCAGCCTTGCATGCTGACTCCTAGATAGCAAATAAAATTAATGGCCTTGCATATCTGAGGAGGTTTTTTGATGAAACTTAAGAAAATTAATATCACGATGCAATGAAAAAAGTAAGATATTCTGCCCATCTTTCCTAATACTGGTAAATCATAGTTTTAATCTGGAATTTGGACTAATTTGAAACATTCCCAAAGTTAGCTTGAATTTAGATTTAATGCTACAATTAAACTTCTCCAAACTATGAGCAACTAAATTCTGATTTAAGTATGTTTTCTTCTCCTTGTTAAGGGATTATCCAAAGATATGTGGGAGGGAGGGAATTTCAGAATGGTAATATATTTTACCCATTTTTTTATTTTCAGCTACTATAGTCAAATAAATATCTGTTTCTACTTGAGGCAGTGGGTTGCCTAAGACATCCTTATCTCCTACTAATCTATTAAAAAAAGCTAAATGTGAATGAGCATCTAACCAAAACCCATCTTAGTGAAGGCATGTGAACTGCTTTAATAAAATCAAAATATCATTAATTCTCTCATAATAAAAATTACCCATATTTTGTGCACTCATTCATTACTGTTGTTCTAAAATAGTGATGGAATGAGATGCCCAACTTTTTTAAAAGCCTTTTAAAGAATTATTTTAGTTGAGTAACTTCCTGGCTGAGTTGAAGGTGTACTCAGTATACCTTTCATTTCAAAGACCTATTTTCTTTATGCTTACATCTAAAGCAAAAAATATGTAAATATATGATAGTCAATAAGGTAAGAAATGTAGCTGATATTTCTTCCATAATTTATTATCTATTAGTCTGTCTTAAATTCCTGTGCATATATATTAATAATACCTTTGTTTTAACTTGTAGATCTGGCAGTGTGGGGGAAAACTGCTTTTTGTTCCCTGTTCTCGTGTTGGACACATCTATCGTCTCCAGGGCTGGCAAGGAAATCCACCCCCTGTGTACGTTGGGTCTTCTCCTACATTAAAGGTACAGTTTTGAAGCAACCTTGAAGGTGGTTTTTGATTTCAGATAAGAACAGTTTTAGATAAATTTGTTTAAATTGTCGGTAACAATTTAGAGAGGACTTCATCCAAAGCTTTTTAGTAGCTAAAGCTCAGGTGATCATCCCCATGGGAGAGAAGTGTTTGTGCTAATCCTACTGTTCTTAAGAGAAGAGAATCCTGAAACCCATCTTCTTGCTCTAAAGCATTAGATCATACCCCACTATCTTTGAGGTACAAATCCATTTCCTATTATTTAATGTCAGCACCTCAAGTCTTTGCTGCACTGTGCCCAGGTAAGTATGAACAACTCTAATAACTATAGCACAGTCCTGTAGATGAAGATCGTGGGCTTGAAATCCCCCTTTATCTTTATGAAGATGGGTATGATCCTAGGCCAAGTTAGTGAATTTTGTAATCTAGCATCTCTCACACTTTTGTGTCTGCATTTGTTAGTTAAGAAGCAGTAAATGACACCTAGGAAGATGGCATGTTCTGCTCTACATCATAAGGGTTGATAACTTCTCAGGTACACTGCAGGTTCTAGGAGTGTTACTCAAGCCCTGAGATTAAAATTAGACATCAATTCCAGAAAAGAAATGAGGCAGCTCTATATCTGAAGAGATAATTTGGATCAAGAAAAACTGTTCCATATCAGTTTTCATCTACCAGCAGGAAGAGAGACAACTCTCCTATTAAGTTTTTCTATTGCCCAGTTTGAGCTTTCTCTTGTGCACTGTTTTGGCGTTGGTAAATCCCATTCCCAAAGATCCAGCTCTTTGTAAATTCCAGTCCCAGAGCAATCTTCCCAGACTTTACCTCTGACAATGACTGCCTGTAGGGTTATAGAGTATGGCTTGGGCCAAGCTAGCAGTTAGTTCCAAAGGCAATATCCCAGCCTAGCTGACTGGTAAAAAACTAACCTGGTATACACNTGTGAATTGATTAACATTTTGATGAAACAAGGACTAGGACCAGTACAAGGGAGCCCAGGGGGACGTATGTGGGAGTAGAGACAGAGTAATGTGCAACAGGATAGCAAATGATAGATGTATTGCTCTGTGCAGGCAAGATGCTTGTTTGCCTTGTCTGAAATGATAAAAACCATTTCAGTCTTCTGAAAAGCTGATCAAAAATATTTCCTGCATATCTTAACACCTCACATGAATCTGCTGGTCTGCTTACTGAATGTAACAAAGCACTGATGAGTGTTCTTAAACATTAAGTTGCTTCTCTGCACAAGCCAGGATGTAGAAATAGCTTTTTCCCCTCTTCAGGCACCTTCCTATCCTCACAGTAAATGTCCTTTTTTGTATAGCTTTGCTCAATTTATGCTGGATGTGGATTAAAGTAAAAGTCACAATAATTTGTGCCTTTAGTCAGCTCTGTTAAGACTGTTATAACACCAGGTCATTAACACGAGAAGAACTGGACAAGTGACGTGTGCATCTAGAGTGTGTTCTAGTAATATAGAGATAAGAGCCATCAAAGAGAATGAGAACAAAGATGTGAGGTAGAGGCTTGTTACCAAGTGAGTTATCCAGTTTTCTCCCTTCTCCAAATAGCTGACCCATTTAAGACTGATTTTTTTCCCTGTTAGTGGACCAATGCATATCATTCTCTGCATTAAAAAACTGTAGAAGGTGAATTGAAACCATGAATTGCAGTTCTGGTAGCAGCAAATGAATGCCAAATTTTATTGCACCCGTAACTGAAAAGTCATTATTTTCAAATAAACAGTCTTTAACCTTGGAAAAAGACTTTGCACTCTCATTATGCAGCCCAGTTTAATTTTTCAGTCCTAAATTATCATTTGAAGATAATATTCACGTGTCTTGTTTAGTCTGCTGATAGTGACAAATCATTAGTGCTATATAATATTTTCATGCTGTCACTTTTTAAGAGGATGAATCCTTAAATTTCTGTTATTAAAAAGGAGTTGCTTCTGGCCTGTTTGTGTGTGCTTTGAGGTTGCAGCAGTGTCTTCATTCTTCACAGAACTACGTCAGAGTTGTAGAAGTGTGGTGGGACGAATACAAAGATTACTTCTATGCCAGCCGGCCGGAGACAAAGGCGCTACCCTATGGGGATATATCTGAGCTGAAAAAATTCCGTGAAGATCACAACTGCAAAAGTTTTAAGTGGTTTATGGAAGAAATAGCGTATGATATAACTGCATATTATCCCTTACCACCCAAAAACGTGGACTGGGGAGAGGTAGGTACAGCACATAACGCCTATGTATTTTAGGAGCTTTTTTAAAAAAAATTGTGAATTCAAAAGGAAGCAATTGTTACTTGACATGTGAACAGGCTATTTGATTACTTCTATACTAAACTATATGATACTAACCAGAGAGCTATAAAGACATAACCCCAGGAAAAAAATTATATCTACCTTTGCAGGGGTGATTTTTTTAAATTAGTTCCACAGGTCCTTGGAGGATAATTTATGTCTAGTCCTGTCCAAAGCACTTTTTTCCATAATTGGAATTTAAGTTTCCTCAAAAGAAAAAAATGTGAATCCTGCGTGTAGGAGTATTGGTGAAGATTAATTGGTGAAAATATCTCTTGTGTGAAGGCCTAGAGAAGAGACCATGAAATCCAGATGGAGAACGTTCTGCCTGCATTTGCTAGACTGGGATGTACTCATACATCTATAGCCTCAGTGAATCCTTTATCTGCATGTAATAATTTGATAAGATTCTGTAATCACTGTTTCCAGCATTAGTGTATATAATTATGACCTCACTAAATTAAGAATGTGTTTACAAATGTGGCACTTTCAGTGGCTGACAGGGAGAGTTGGCATATCACAGGTGAGTGCAGGACCCCTTATTGAACTCTGCCCGTCTCCTTCTGGCGTTTAGCCCACACCTTGGAAAGCTGTAGGTCTCCTGCAGTCTCCTGCCTGCTTTCAGATTTTGTTTTCCTCTCTGCAATTGGTTCCAGCCTTGCCCTGTCTCTCCTATTAATTTCACTTTTGCAGATTGTTCAGGGAAAATCAGAAAATCTTCTTGCTAGCTGAGAAGAATTCCTGTGTCCCACCGAATTTAGCAACCTTCTTTCTCAAGATATGATGGACATAATATGTGGTTTTGTAACTTTAAAAGTGCATTAGAAAATACAGATCTATGCTGTCTTCTGTCACCAAGAAAGTGTCATTTCTAATTTCTTAGAAGAATTAGTGATAGAGAGCACATGTGTGCATGGTGAAAGGGGGTACAAATAGTCTTTTTTCTGAGGGACCAGGTGAACAATGCCACCTTGATTTCTTACCTAAAATCTAGCACAAAGCATCAGCTACTATATGAGCCTTAGACCTCCTCTGGAATCTACATAAAGGGTTTGGAAGGTACACTATATATTACTGTTCACCAGGGTGAAAGCATCTGAAGAGCATAAAATAATACTGGTGACCTTGCAGGAAATCATCCCCGATAAAAGCAAGTGGGTCTGGTAAAGCAACAGGAAAATTCTGAGTTCAGAGACTTCTCTGAAGTTTTCTTCAACTCTTCTTCACAGGCTGCTAGTTATCCTACATCTGAGAAGTCTTGTTCCCCCTCCCCCCATTTGTAACACCGCACTGATTGCATTGCCAAACTATAGGGTATGAAAGTATGGGGTTCATCTTCCCTTACACTCCCTGGAAGAGTCTAAGCTTAGTCCTTCAGACTTTTTATACCATTACAAAGAGGAAAGAGGCTCTGGCAAATAAAATAGGTCTGGAAAAAATGTTATTTGTGTCATAAAGTCTTTGTAAAGCTGCTTCTTGGCCCTTCTGAGAAGGGAGTGAGATAATCAGCACTTGAGACATGTTTTATGACAGGACTTCTGTTCTTTATCCCTGTGCCTGTGTCAGCCCCTCATCAATTTTATTTCTTTTTTTTTTTTCCTGTGTAATTGCTGCTGCAGAAGGTCCATCTGAGCAGCTGGGTCAGTGGGCTGTGCCTGGCTGTGGGTAATTGCTGCTGTGCATAACTTCTCTGCAGCTCATTTCTCTTCATCCACAAGATGAGAGCAACTTAGCTGAGCTCCTGAGCTTGTTTGTGAAGACCTGGGAGATGGAACATGCTCTGATAGGAAATTGAATAAATTAAAATATTTGGAAGTCCTGTATTTTGGTGTTATTAATTTGGAATTGAGCTTTGCAACTCTAGCTTTATCAGCATGCTCTGACTCATGGAAGAGCCTGCAAATTAGCGTGAGGAGGTTGAAGCTCTGTCTCCCAGAACAGTTAACATCATTATTTAAATTTCATACACAGGTTTGTCTAATCTCTCTGTCAGATACCTGTTTCTGGTTTGAGAGATAAGTGAGAATTTTCTGAACTCCTTAGCACTTATTTTTCCCTTGAGACTAACTTAGAGTGCAAAACCTCTTTTCCAGATTAGAGGCTTTGAAACCTCTTACTGCATCGACAGCATGGGGCACACCAATGGTGGCTTTGTTGAGCTTGGGCCGTGCCACAGAATGGGAGGAAATCAGGTAAGGAGCTTGGAGGCAAGTCAGAAGGAGAATTGCTTGCTATGGATTGATAACTGGCAGGTTTTCTGTTAAGCCTGTACATGAAGTCACCTAGGTGCCAGCTGCAAAGGTGGGAATTAGGGTTTTCCATAAGCATACTGACATTGCTAAAATACAGCAGTCTGAAAATAACGTTTCAAACATAAATGGTATGAAATTGAAGGCAAATTCATAATCTGCTCTTCAGAGAAACAGGTACATGAAGAAGCAAGAGTATCACTGCATTAGAATAACTTCATCTCTTAGCATTGCTCCTGATTCACCACTTACCTTTACTTAATAATTAATCCTTCAGGAAAGAAACCCTTACTCACTTTGGCTCAATTATTTCATGAAGTTGTTTTGCTCTAAGTATAAAACACTTTCGTGCAGTAACTCATCTTCTGCCACATGAGAGAAGAAAATGAACAGAAATTTGTCTCTGCTTCATTTACAAATTAATTGACAGAACATAATTACTATTAGATGGTTGCAATGCAAGCTTTCATTGCGTTTGACCTGTATCTTCACAAACCTACCCACACTACCACACAAGCATGCTGTTCTGTCTTTATATCTTTTTTTTTGGTTGGAAAATTTTTCAGAATTTAAAGTCCTTATTTAAGCTGATGTAAACTTAAACCAGGCAGTTTTGTCACTGCAACTGTAAAATTGCATGTAGGATGATGTTTTCTGAAGTCCTACATGCATTAGCTCTTAGTAGCCCCTGGAAATGTCTCTTTTATTCTGATATTTAATGAAAAGGTTCCCTAAACTACTTTTTCTGCATATGACACCCAAAAAACCCTGTAGCAATTATTCTGAAAGAAATAGCTAGGATAATCTTTTTGTATCTAGATGCATTAGCCTGATTTCCTCCATGGATAAAATGCCAAAGTTTTAGTGTCTTCACATGAAATTACTGTCCAGGACCAAGGACTTGCTACCAGACTTTTAAAAAGATAATGGATTGTTTGGCCATCAAATCATACAAAGGTTTGTAATCAAACACTTTCAGAAGTCTCCTGAATAGGAATCCCTTTGCCATTTTTGTCTTTCTGCTGAAGTTTCTTAGTCTTCTAAGTCCTACAGGAAAGTTATCCATGAAATTTAGTGTTGTGATAGTAATTGTGTTATGGAAAATAAAGAACCCTCCTGATAGACAGGTGTAATAAAACCAGAAAATGTTTTGAATGTTGCAGTTTCACTGTATTTTCAGTGTTTCTAAAATGCACGTTGAGTCAACTGTTATAAAAACGGCTTTTTTTTTTCCGTTAGCTTTTCCGAATCAATGAAGCCAATCAACTCATGCAGTACGATCAGTGCTTAACTAAAGGACCAGATGGATCCAAAGTTATGATTACACACTGTAATCAGAATGAGTTCAAGGAGTGGCAATTCTTCAAGGTATGCAACAGATATATATACGGATGAAAATAGATTTTTAAATTTCATACTTTTTTTCTTCCACCTTTTAAAAATCATTTTGTGTATATCTGAAATTAAAGCTCTATGACAAGCTTAACTGAATTGAGTAAATTGCTAATGGCACGTCCTCAGAAATACATGCTTGCCAGAAAAACTTCCTCTAGTAAAAGATGCTTCTGTTTAGCAGTTCTAATTGCTGTCTTCTGTAGCAAAATCTTTAAGGAAAGAGGCTATGTGTGTTGCCATGGATATGTTAGGAATTAGCACTTGTCTCAGAGGAAGCAGAGAGCATGTCCACTACCAGTGACAGGGTTTATAAAAGCTTTTAGTGCCATCCCCCTCTCTGCTTGTATGCTCTATATCAAGAAAGTTTCTTTATCTCGTATATGCTGTGAGAAGATGGCTTAAATGCTGGAGTGCATTTAGAAGCTAGGGTCAGTATTAGGTCTAATTTTGGGCAGTCTAAATTGAAGTGTCTCTCTGTTTAAAGACAGAAGATATTTTTAAGCCTACATAGAAGCAGGTAAAAGTAAGATTACTCTGCCTTTTTGTGTTGTCCTTGTCTTCTTCAGTATTTCATTTCCTGTTCGTTAGCCATTATCTAATAACAATAACATGCTCTGTTCTTAATCCTGGGTGTGGTGCTGTTATAATGCTGTTGCAAAACCTATAAATTTTTAATAAGGACTTGGAATGTTGGCTAATATACATGTGAGGGCTGCTACAGTCTATTTAGTCATTACATCTGTAAGTCCTCTATTCATAGAAGTTTTGTGTTACTTTAAAAAATGTCTAAGTTTCTATTTCTGTTTGTCTCCTAAAAAAGTGAGACTGAATAGTCTAGGGGTGATGTTATTCTTGGATATAGCCACACATAACTTGGTTCTACATCTAAAAAACTATTCAGTGTCAACTTTTCTTCACCCTATCTAGCATATTGCATATTTATTAATTCATTTGCTGGTTATCTGGATTCTTTGTTGTTTGTCTGAAATATGCAGGCACTGTTGAGTGCAGTGAAATCTGGTTGTTATCCTTTAAACCCCTCCACATTTTCTGGTGTTTGCATAGAGCTAGGAAATAGCAGGTGCCATAACACCATTTCCACCAAGCTCAGCTTCCTTGTGCTGGATAGACAGACAAATTCTTTAAACCTGAAATATAAAAATCAATAAGCAGTGGCAGATAAGTGCCAACTTCAGCTTTAATATTGGAATAATACATAGCAGTTTTTAACTCTCCAGCCATTCTAGTGTGTCCCAGCATGTTACTTGGCTTCTCTCTAAGGGTTTCATTTATGCAAGATCCATTTCCTCTACACTAGTACCAGTTGTGTAATTGTTTGCTTATTACCACAAGTTATAAGGAAGCCCAGTAAGCACAGTCTGGGCTGTAGAACAAAACACTCACTGGCTTCTAGAAGGGAAAAAAAGGGAGGGTGAGAATGAAAGGACCACCAAGGGTATGTAGGAATTGGGCACACTGCTGTGCAGTACAGAAGATATAACTGTTTCTCCTAATGATGAAGGTGTAAGGAATGAAACACTTATGGCCCGCTGAAAAATGTTGTGGCCTTGCGTAAATCAAGGCTGCTAGGAGATTTTATCTGTTTGGTCAGTTGGTTGTCTCTGGAACAAACAGTGTGCCAGTTTGGTGAGTGTAACGTGCTGCTTGAGCACCAAGCATTAGCAGGGCCTCAGTGCCTGTAAGCAGACATCGAGAACAGGGCTGGTGGTGGTCTGCCTCTTGCTTTTGTTTAGACATCCACTTTTCTCTCCAACTAGAGGACCTCCATATCTGGCCACACAGCAGGAGACAAGTATTGATCTGAACCAACATTTGGCTGTGCACATGTGTGTGGGGATGATGGAGAGGGTCCCATGCCGGGAGTATCTGTGCACACGGGGCAGGGCTGCAGAGCCCTGGCCCAGCCACAGTGCCATGGGCTTGCTTCTGCTCCCTTCCCCTCCACCCTGGATCCAATCAGTCGGTGAATCAGTACTGCATCTGGCACATGGGGGCAGCAAGTGGGAGAGGAGCCACAGGTCAAATGCAGGAGACTTGAGCGTGGGAGCTTGCTGGGTGTGGAAGGAGCCAGATGTGCGAGAGTCAGCCTGAATGTGCCTGGCACAATAGGTTTGTGCTTTCTTAGGCAGCCTCCTGTTGCTCCAGAAGCCAGACTTAACTGTCCTACTCTTTACTCTTCCTTCTGCCAGCCAAAAGGGGAGCCAAGTTAGTATTTTTTTTACCCCTGTGTGGTTAATGTTGGTGTTGTGCAGCTGCTTTCTGTGAGTTCTTGCTGGAGGAAGATCTGTCCAGTGAAGGCCTCATTGAGCTGCCCTCAAGAGTTAATCTTTCAGTTTGGTTACAGGATGCATGAAAAGGCTTAGAAGCATTTTAGGTAGAGTTTTGCTCATTTTCTTAGTAGTTTGTTGCCTAAGAGAAACAGGAGGCATCTCAAGTGGACCTACAGGAATCAAAGATTTCATAGGAAGGCTGCAGAGTGCTAGGTTTAACAAATAGTAAAATGAGTAGAGAACTGATCTGTTCTGGGATGCTGAAACATGGTTTTGTAAATAGTTATATTGCAGGTGTAAAGAAAATGTTTTAAAAAAAACCCCAAACAAACAAAAATAAACCCAGCACAAAAACCCAACACATTTTCCTGGTGGTTTTGTCTTTCAGAATCTGCACAGATTTACTCACATTCCATCAGGGAAGTGCTTGGATCGCTCCGAAGTCCTCCATCAAATTTTCATTTCAGAGTGTGACTCCAGTAAAGCAACACAAAAATGGGAAATGAACAACATCCTTAGTGTGTAGACAGACAAAACCTACCTACTGACGCATTCATTTGTACAGGACTGAAAATAGCCTGAAAACTGCTGCAGTTATTAACTTTGTACAGCTGTGAGCCTCCTGGCTTGGATGAAGGACATAGAGGAACTGTGATTATTACAATAACATTATCATCCGCAGTTAATGTTTACAAAACTGCTTTACCTTAAACTCTGTAGATGTTTACATCTTTTTGTTTCAAGATGTTGGTAAATTAATGTGCTGTTAGCTATGGTTCATAGAAACATAGTTAAAAGCGTTGTCGTCTTCTTTGGGATTACACTCAGGGGTCTGAAGGCAGTTTTTTTACACACACTTGAAAAGGTTGGAGTAACCAGATTTTCATAGAACTTGGTGATTATCAACCTGTTGTATATTTTTATTTAATTTTACATCTTACTAAGCACTGCCACAGGTTATTAGACGGGGTGGCCTTCTCTCACAGTCATGCTGCTTTTTTGGAAGATGAATTTCAACACATTTAGTGCCTCTTTCATTTCTCTCTTTCACAAGGAAAGCATTTGTTGGAAATTTACGGTGGGTTGTTCTGAGCTGTCACCAGGGCTGGGGACCAGGCGTACCACCCTGTGTAATTACTGTGTTAACGAAGACAAATTTCTGTTGCCAGTTTGGCTGCTCTTCTTCAACTGAATGCTTGTTACGGTGTAAGGAAGACTGTCGAGTTTAGTGCTAATGTGGTACAATTTGATGGAGGTAAGCACCCTCACAAATCTAGTAAGAATTTATAAGCACTAATTTGCTTATTCAAACCATGCCTTACATAAAAATAATTAAAATAAGCAACAGCAACAACAAAAAAGCTGCACAATTATGTAAAACTTGGAAAGAATCAAATACTTCATTTATATTGCTACTTTGAATGGAAATCACTTAGAGGTGGACTAAAACTTTTAATTAGGAAAAAACATCCAGCTTCTTAACACATCTGTGTAATTCGTCACAAGGACATCTGTCAGACAGTTTGAATGCCAGATTTAGATTCGAAAAGAGAAATGGGAATCCTGAAACCACGCTTGTTCGTACTAATTTTCTTCTTATTTCTGTCATTCGCAACTTCTCCAGAGGGATTACAAACACAAAAAACCAAGTGCTTGGTGCTATAGTGTACAGAGTAGAATGTGAAGGACTTGTTTCTAAAAATGTTCTGGAAAGGAGTTGGTGTGAACTCCCTTAGGAGTATAAGTATTTACTCTGAATGAGTAGAGAGGTGGAGGGGAAATGACTTATCCTCACTTCCTTTGTCCAGGTTTTGTGACTTAAATGTTGACATCAGTGTACTGATTTCATAACAGTTATCCCTGTAACACGTCACACAATTAAGTATGACTGAATACTTCCCTGAAGTCTAGAATAGCATTGCATGCAGCTTCCACTGATGTTAACAAGGGTTATGTATCATATTTGGTGACAGAGTTTGATTTTTATAGGGCTGTCTGCACTGACCTATTAGTTTGGGATCTTTCCTAGTTTCTTTAAACTTCTCATCTATCCTTTCAGAGCTATGAAAAATAGAAAATAAAGGAGGGAGAAACTGGAAAAAAAAAAGAAAAGAAGGTTTTGTGCCGGTACTTGTTCCTTGTGTGTGTGAAAACTGACTCCATTTGTGTGTTGGGTAGATTAATTTAATCATACAACTATGCATAAGAGAAAGAATGGTGGCACATAAATTGTGCGGGTGTGCATTTTAAATGGGTATTATGTGCAATTCATTGAAAGCTGATGCTGTATGTGAATATGAATCTGTATGTGAGACTGAAACCTTACAAAACATGAGATCATAAGAAGCTGTTGCTGTAATGACTTTTTCCTACTATAGCCGGCTTGGAAAAAAATAATTCCCATATTCTTGCTTTGTAAGTTGATGATAATATCACTATGCATTTCTACATATTTTATAAATTTGATTTATGCAGATTTTGATACACTGTATGTTTCTGTAGAAATTGTATAAATCTTTAAAAAATTTATTAGGGATAAATCTGGGAAACCTATGTATATCTTACTCATGGGTTGCTTGTTTTTTAGGTGAAGTAAATAAAATATTTGAATTTTTCGTTTTACTATACTTTTACAGAGTAAAAATGGATTGCTATCTTTGTAGAAACCCCATACCTCAAAATCTAGACAACTTCAATGTTACAAACTTACAAATATTAAAAGTGGTTTATTTTAAGTTTTATCTAGGTACCTTTTGTTGCATCTGTGGGGACTCAGTTTTTTTTCCAGTGAAAGGAAAAATTAAATTCCCACTGAGAACTGTCATATGGACATATTTGGATTTTTGTATCACCTGTCCTGATATAATTAGGTAGATTTAATATGCTCATAGAAAATGAACCTGGGAGTAGAACCAAATGTCAGGACTAGTTTGTAGTGTTTTTACTGTACCTTATCTTAGTACATTTATGTTTCCACCAAGAAATATGATTCAAAATTTATTTTTTCCTGAGGAGGTTCCTTAGCAAAGGAGTATGTAATTAAATCAGGGCATGAAAGACACAAGTTCTAAGAGCAAACATAAGTGCTGAAATCTACAGGGCTTTTTGTACAAATGGGGTTCTTGCTTCCCAGCCATATCTGTCAGTGCACTTTTGCGTAGCCAGATTGCAAAAGGCTCTTTTAACAAAACCCTGGAGTTACAGCAGAGACAATTCATGTAGGCAGCACCCTTTTATGTATGGAAACAGGGACCGATAGGAAGGAGGGAACGTCTTTCTTTATTACCAGAGATCCTGGCACCAGGACAACCTACAGCACGCTTTGGGCAGTACCAAAGACACTGTTCCCGCTGATGGCATCCTAGAATCAATGCATTCTCTTTTCCTAATGCCAGTCAATCTCCTTTACTACTGTCTGCTTTTTCCATACCATTTGCCTCCAAACTGCAGTCCCTAAAGCCAAAAATTATCAACTTGCTGCTCTAAAACTAGATCAAGAATCTTGATCTTGAGATCTATTACACCATGCCAGAGATGTTAAAATTTTATGCTTAGCTCTGATCTGTGAGCCTTCTCACAAGAAACAGCAAAACATACCACTGCCTGTAAAAACACAAAAGGTGCTTTGGTAGATTTTGCTGTGTATAAAGCTTTTACTTTAAAAAGCATCCAATTGTGCAAGAATCTATGGAGGCAAAGTAATAAGGGGAGTTTAAGAACATGAAGAAGTAGTTATCTACACCATTGAATAGAAACTTTGTATCTGTAAAAGCATTTATTTTTTGTTCTTGCTGGTGAGCATAGATCCATCAATTGTAATACGTGAAAAGAAATAACTCAAGGGAAAACAAATTGGCAGTTTTTCTGTTTCTGGTTGTTCTCATTGCTGTGAAAGGCACGAGAATACTAGGTCTTGCTGTGTTCTGAAATCTTATCCTGCTTACTTTTATGAGAATAATACCTGAGAAATATCAGTAGTTATCTTCCAGGGTAATATGTACTTTCAGGGAACATCAGAAGTGTTTGCCAGCATTTGGTCCTCTGGCTGTTGACTTTACTTACCCTGCAAGCCTGCTCTGAAGTCCTGCAGTGTTGGAATAGTAAACTGTGTAGCTTGGCTGGCACTGTATTGAAGGACTCTCTGCATAGAACAAGTCTAGTCAGAAAAAGTGATAGGCTATCAAAAAATGTAGGTGATTTTTGCTCCCTTGGGTTTTGAATAAAACCCAAAACATAAACTGTAAGTGACCCCTGAAGTGTGAAACCAGTCTGGCCCTCCTGTCACAGGGATCCTCACTCACTGCTGCCTCCCTCGTCATGCCCTCAGCTGTGGGAACTGCTATGGAGCCCAGAAAAGTGGGAAGAGATGCTTGTGTGGATTTTACATCTCAGTAACCTGGGTAATGGTTAGTAACCTTTGTTTTTTAAAATCGTAAAAATCTAACCCATTCTTTATACGAAGGAACTAATGAAGTGTTCTCCTTTACCATGTAACATGGGGCCTGGTAATATTAAAACTAAGGTGTCTGCACAACGCTTGGGATTTTTACCACATTGCACTGCTCTGTAGCTTTTCTGAACAGCAGTGTGGATGGAGACTCTCCAGCAAAGTAGTGGCATATGGTCTATGGTTGCTGATGGTCTGATGGGTCTGAACTGACTGATGAAAAATGCACATTCCTTCAGTCAACAGGTCAGTGAAGGTGACAAGCATCCAAGTCTGTAAGGAGGAGTTAGAGGTGTTCAAACACCAAGATGAAAAGGTATGTTTGCGTGCTAGAGCCTTACTTTTTCTTTCTAATATGCTTCACAGAAAAGAAACGCAATCGTTCTGGGGACAAGAACGGTGTGCTCTCCGAAGTGGAGTGCAGCTAAAGCAGGGCTGAGGGCTGGGTGTGTCCAGCAGCTCTTGTGAATGTAATCTTTCGGTGTGAAAGCAGAACTGCCTCCAGTGATCTAACATTCAAACAACTCCATGATGTTTCTTGTGCAAGAGTAATGCCTCCTGCGCAAAAAAAAAAAAAAAAAAAAAAAAACAAGAAGCAGAAAGGTGGGAGAAGCAGCATAGCACTAACTCATAAGTAAAAATAAAAAAACTAATGCCTGAGATGAGCATGATGGCAATAGCAGCCTTCTGGCTGAACATCCCAGGGAAAGGGAATATGAATGGAGAGATGATATTTTACTTCCCTGGAAAGGGCTGCTGGTGGCAGTGTGTGTCAGCTAAAAAGGCAGCATGCCCAGACAGTCGTTAAACTACAGCCTTCAGCTGAAGAAGCACGGCTTGGAATGGGCTTTCTGAATCACATGAAGGTACTAAAGTGGAAATAGGAATCAAAATACAGCCTTTCCTCTTGAAATTTGTGGGAGGAATTCCCAGGAAAATAAAGGAGGCCAGTATCTTTCAAGAAGCCCTGACATTAGACAGCAGTAGGTCTTTGGGTACAATGTTTTCTGAATCATCTGTGTGTGGGGGTGCATGTTCCCTGAGTTAGACCTGCTGTGGGATACAGCATTAGGTGGGAAACAGCTGGCCCAGAGCCATGGAGACTGGTACTGGCATTCCTGAGGGCTGTTGGTGAAAACACCCCTCTGCAAGCTGTGCTTCCATACACACAGGGAATTTGTCCCACTGTGTCATTCTGTGCAGGAGACCCCGAGCCCTGCCTCGCAGTGGAAGCCTGGCCAGCCTGAGCCTGCGGGATGGCTGCAGCACCTTGCCAGAGCCCTCAAGGCCATCACAATTGCCCAAAAGACAGCTACAAATGCAGTTTTCGTGTTTTTATTTCTGAGACAGCAGAAACAGTGAAAGAAATTAGAACTGGATGAAAGTAGAAGCCTTCTGGAAGATTCTTGTGAGTTCATAAGAAGCGGAGATTTGGGAAAAGCTGACCAGGAGAAAAAGCATGCCCAGCTCTGGAAGGGCTTCTAGTCATGTTGCTCTTTCAATTGCACTGAGAAAGCCACTGAAGTCCTTCCTGTCCTGAAGATGCCAAGGAACCTCTAGAGACAGAGCTAATCAACCTGGCAATGGAAAGGAAAGCTGTCCTGCCGTCTGGGAGAGAAGGTAAAATGGTGTGGGGTGTTGCTGAGGAAAACAATTCTGTAACCCTATAGCAGATTGGGGTCTGGTTAGTATTGATATTATAGCTATTGAGGGTAAAGTAATATTGAATGGGCCATTTCCAGTTGGAGATAAGAAACACTCCTGCTTTTTTTTTTCTCTGTGATGTTATCCCATTATCTTCCAAGTCATTATGAGAAAAATGGTGTCCATGCTCCAGAATTACCATGACCCTTTGTCTCTGATGGACAGGCTGAAAATATTTGAAATTAGGGTAAGAACTGAACGTAACATTAAAACATAAAGCACATGCAAGATCAGATCAAAAGTCCAGCTAGCAGAGAAGCCTATCTCAGAGGTCAGAAGGATCAGTGTGGTCAAAGAGTGCAGGGCAGAGTGAAAGGATGCTGCAAGGATACTTGTCTAACCTTGTCTCTGCTTCTGGCATTGCATAACTCAAGCACTTTCTGACTAAAGATGGCATTTCTATTTAATAGTCTAGAATCTATCCAACTGCTGCTTCAATGTAGGCAGACTTCAGTCACGTGTCATCTGATTTACGCAAAAAGTTTTAAGGTTTCTGAAGAGGCATGCTGGCTCTGTAGTGCACTCCTCTGCTGTGACAAATCAGTGAGAATAGGTGGATTATGAAGGCTTGTTAAAGGTCTTCATTCCTGAAAGAGTAGTCAATGCTAGGTCCATGCAGAGTTCAGCCAGGCAGGAGCTGGTTTCAAGGTAGCAGCACTGACTATAACATCATCAACTGCTTCTTTTTCAAAGAGCCTTTCAGAATGTTGTGGTCTTGTCCATACAAACATCATCCCTCCAGCTCTGCTGAAGAAATTTTTTATGGGTACAGACTTTACCATTAGTTGTTTGGGCCAGGAAATACTGACAATAGCCCATATAACTTACAGGTGGAACACTGGATCTGCTGGCTATAAAGATTTTTCTGGTTAAAGATTTTTCTTCATATTCAGTCCTGGAACATCATGAGCCTCTCCAACATTGAGGCTGAGGGGGATAGTTGATTTCAGGATGTCAGGATAATCAGAGCAATGTAGAAGATCACTCACTAATTGGTGCTGGCCTGTGACAATTATGTAATTTGAGGAATTTTTGTAGGGAGTCATCTTTTTTACCAGGTAGATCTGAATCTTATGATATTCCACAGTTAGGAGACTTAATGCATCCCTGAAGGGCTGTGTGCATTGGAAAATGCAGCAGTGAGTTCAGCATCTGGCCTCTGTTATGGGATTCTTGACACTGGATGCAAATACGATCACAGAAAAGCAGATGGGTTGTGATGCAGCTCATACTAGAGGCCCAGCAATTTTTGGAAATGCAGAGCTTGCTGGCAAAACACTTAGATATTTCAAGATGCATAAAGAAATAGAAGCCAAAATGAGGAAAGAAACAGAAAAATAAATTTATGCTAAGGCAAGTGAAGTGGGATCAGCGACAGTCACCACCACAGCAAATAATCCATCACTGAACAATATGTACTAGATTCTGTATCAGTGTTATAGACCAGATGCCTATGATACACTGTTAGGAAAAAGTTCAATACATCATTGGCTAATCAAAAGTAAAACTCCTATTTAATTTTTTTCTTATCTTTGCTCCACAATCATTTGCAACTTCATTAGTGTTATAGGAGTTTAAAGCCTGTCTATACTGAAGCCAGTTCCCAGGTCTGTAGCTGTTCTAATCAAGACACACACACACACACACGCACGCACGCATCCATATTTACAGTTTTCCAGACCATAGGTTTTGCTTTGGAAAAATAAGACCAACTTTGTAAATAGGCTTTGTTCTTCGATAATCTAAGAAGAATGAAACCTTATATTCCTCTAGGAAGATGATAAGGCAATACTGAATATGTGTTTTGCTTGTAACTCTTTCACCTGTTAATGACTAACATGCTATTTGCTTTTCTAGCAAACATTCATTATGTCTTCACAGAATTATCTGTTACAGCTCCAGCATCTCCTCCAGACTAATGTACTATTACCCTATATTACCCATTATTTGAATGTTAGGCCTGCTTTTTCCCCTCCACATGTGATAAGGGAGCACATATTAACATGTAATACAATTTGTACTTGCACTGTATCTCACCTGCTGGTTTTGCTGTTCCATCACTTCAGGCTGCAGGCTGGCTTTGCAGATCTTCACTGTTAGCTCTTGTTATTCATGCAAGTTCTTCGATGGTGACTTATTTATTTTATGAGAAGTAGACCAGAAAAGCTCAAGTAGACCAAAACTACCTGATCTCCTTTACCTTAATGTTCATAGATTTCTTTGAAGAATATTTACAGCTCTGTGGAACAGGATTTCCTCTTGTGCAATCACAAGTTCTATTTAGCCATTTGTCCAGCGACTCTCAGCTGTCCTGTGACTCCTACCGACTTGCCATATGGACATTACTGGTCTGAAGCTCTCTGCATCTTCAGAATATTTTCTAAAAATTAGTGTCATATTTGTGACCTTCCATTCCTCTAGCACTTAAGACAGTTTTAAGTGAAAAAAATATAAAGTATGGTTCAGAGTTCAGCCATTTCATCGCTTGAGTTTCCTTAGAACTCTTGGATGAATACCATCTGTCCTGTCATTTTGTTTCAAGACCTTTTACACTTGGATTTGAGACAGATGCTTCACCATGCCTCTTCTATTAAAAAAATTTGTCATGAAAACTGCCTGAAACTCCTCTAGAAGGTTAAAAAAGTTTTCTTCTAGGCACTGCTACTGTATCTTGAGCATCCATTGTCCCTAGGACAGTCTGACAGCCCTCTTGGTTCGGAGGATGCCCAGGCTTTGGATGAGATAATTTTCTTCCCAGTAGCTGGTACAGTGCTGGGAATTGGATTTAGGGTGAGGATAATGTTGATAACACACTGGTGGTTTAGTTGTCATTGAGCAGTGTTTACACTTAGCCAAGGACTTTTCAGCTTCTCGTGCTGCCCTGCCAGTGAGGAGGCTGGGAGTGCACAAGAAGCTGGAAGGGAAGACAGCTGAGACAGGTGACCCCTGCTACAGGGGGGATATTCCATACCACATGGGTCAGCATATAACCAGGGTGAAAGCTGAGGGACACTCTTTGGGAACTGGCTAGGCATTGTCTGGTTGTTTTTTGTTTGCATCACTTAATTTATTTCTCTTTTTGTTGCCTTCCTTTTCATTATTAAATGTATTAATTTATTATTATTTTATTTCAATTATTAAACTGCTTCTATCTCAAGGCATGAGTTTTCTTACTTTTACTGTCCTACCGTGTGGGGGAGTGAGTGGCTGCGTGGGGCTTGGTTGCTGGTTGGAGTTCTACCATGACAGATGTGTATGAAAGTTATTAGTATGCTGTTTTCTCGTATTGTTCTGATGCCCTTTTCTTTGCCACATGTTGCTGTGTCTGGCCTGTTGATGAGTGGGGCTTTTTCTGGCTTACTGGTTTAGAAATAGCTTGAACTTTCTAAAAACTGCTTTCCTACATTTGTTATTCTCTCATTCTTCCTCTTTATCCAACTCAAACTTATTTTTGGTGGTCTTTTGCTCTGCTTTACTGTGTGGGATGTCTTTATGCTGGACGTCTAGTGCTGTGTGAACGTTCTCCCCAATGCCTGCAACCATTTGGGGCATCCCTTTTAGTTTTGGTTTTAGACGTCTCAGTTCACCTCCAGTAAGTTATTTCATAAGTTTGTCCGTATTGAACATTGATGTGAAAAACTAATTTAGTTTTTCTTCTATGGCCTTATCTTTTCTAAACATTCCCCTTACACTTTGATTACTTATTAGTCCTTTCCAGCAAGTGCTCACAGATGGGCGTTACATGAACTCCCTGACCTGACACATCATGCTTTTTAAAGCTTAATTTGAAAGCAGTAATTTTCATGTACTCTTTTCCATTTGCCTTTATATTGAACATCCTTCTTACCAAAAGGACAAAATATGCTTTTTTTAAAAAATGCTAATTATCTTTAGTCATGACATTGTTGTCCATTGATAGATCAGCCTGATGCAGAGCTTTTGGTGTGCACACAAAGTGATCTGTGTCATGATGTGGGGCAGGCTATAGAGCAGTGCACCAGCCTATTTTTTGCAGTAAAGATCTCTCCAGTCAAGATATATTTGTGAATGAGATCATAAACAAAAGTAACCCGCAGGCAGTGTTTCACAGAGCGTTGTTGAGACGTGCGACACGAGAGTGCCAACATTAGGCAGTTCTGCACTGACCTGTGCAGAAGTTGTGCTGAAGCTAAACCAGCCAATTAGTGTTTAAATGAAATAGAATCCAAAAGCTATTTTAGCTCACTAGGGAAAGTATTAGAAGAGCTCCCTTATTCTGAATTATCTCAAGATGTGTTCTTATTCTGAATTCTTATTATTCACAGTATTTAAAATTCTGCAACCTGTGCAACTTTTAGGACACCTTGAGTGGTTATATTTTGTTTCATTTTAAAAAATACCAAAACATTTCAAATAATCAAATTAATCAATTTACTCTGACTTTACTCCTCCACTGCAGAGGATTTAAATAATCTTATCAGAAAGACTTCTTGAAGCACCACCGTTCTGCACAGGGAGAGAATGTTAGAAATGAGAGGAGGTGATGGTGCATTTCTACAAGGGAAATGTGAACAGGATATGGTAACAAAATCAGCATAATCTTGGCTACACACTATAACAGGGAATTGCCTCTAGATGGAAGAATTTGTGAGTTAAGGATATGGGTGCTGTAGGATTCTACAGCAAAAATGTTCTTGAGCACTGGAGATGCTGTGCCCAGAACCACTGCCTCTCACTTCCAGTTTATGCCTGTGGCTTCTCGAAATCTGAGCCTGAAAAATGCAGCCATTGATCCCATCTGTGCCAAGTTATCTCTGGCAGGTCCAACATGTAAAACAGCAGTTAATCCTTCTGATGCTACTTAAGTATCTCAGGGGCAGGGTGTGGAGGAAAAAGCAACTCTGGGTTTCTAAGGCTCTCAAAGATTAACACCTACTCCAGTATAAAAATGTTTGAATTTACAGTTACTTAATTTCCATACTCACAAAAATATACGGAGTGTTTTTCTCAAGCCTCTTGTTTCACAAAGTGCTGTTATCGTTGACCTACCCAGTGACATTTACCATTGTAAAGTCCTGAAAACACTTTTTATCTTACACGTAGTACAATGATGGGACACAAACTTATTTCATAAGCTAATGGACAATAGGGAGGCATTTTAAACAAAATCTTGGAAGCCTGCCCTTTATATTACTTAATTTTTTAGACATTACACATGTTTCAGGGCTGGGCTTTCAAGGGCTAATAAAAGTTATTTCCTGGTATTTAGCTCAACAAATTAAACTTAAGCTATTTAGTTTAGCTGTAGGATCTCAAACTCCCCAGCTGAAAATATTGTTAGGTATCAAGATTTAAGCCTTTATATATACTAAACTGAAATAAAAAGTGAAAGCCAAGAAATAGTGTAACTGGTGATACTGTTACAGCCATGAACAGGAATTATCAGGAGCATTTGTTCTTTACAAATGCCTTCTCTTTCTGCAGGAATCTACTGGCATGTGTGGAGATAACATTCCAACATTTTTCATGCTGTTCTGCAAGCTGTGTATTTTATGAGAAGCCACTAATAATGGAGCCAGGGGGAGAGGGAAGTAGGCAACATCTGGGAAGACATGCCTCTAACCACATCTGTCTTATAGCCAAGGCCAGTGACCCTGAGCTCTGGAAGATAAAGTTCCAAGAATTCACTCACTGTTGGCTACTACGCCAAAACAAAGACCTGTGCTTCAGCAGTCTGGGGAAAGAAAGTAATCCAGGAGTAATTATCAAGAACTTCACTACTTAAGGGAGGTTTTTCACCCACAAGGCACCACAGGCAAACACTACTGCAAGGAAAGCATCAGTTGCAAATCATGGTAGTGGATGTGAGAGAGGAGATCAGTTAAAGGAGTTTAAGTGGCGACAAAAGCTCCAAGAGTCAATGCCTAAGGGACGTGCCAGTTTTGCAGTAACAGCAAGAGCCCAAGAACACCACAAAGCGCTCTCCCCCACAGGATCCCAGCTTTCTGGGGGTGCCCAGCCTCTCAGAAACATCATGAATAAAAAAATAATCATGTACAACATTTTATTACAAAACTGTTAAAAAAGTAATACAATGCAACAAAACACTACAAAATATAAGATCAGCTATTAAGCTACCTTTGTTTTACTTAGCTAAAAAGGAACACCTGGCTATCAGTCACTGAATTTCAATAAAACCATTAAATATGCAGAAACAGCAGAAACATTCAACATATTTTTTTCTCAAACCAAACTGTAGCAGCCCTCGGCTACTGCTTACATTATAAATTGCAGTCTCCCTACAAGGAACCACATTACCTATACACAATTCTGTACAGATTTTTATACTGAAGCTAACAATGAGCTGCACTTGAGTTCACATTCTTAGCAAAATATTGGATTTTGAGCATAAATCTTTACAGCAGGACATTCATTTATTCTTCATCCTCATCTTCTTCCTCCTCTTCCTCCTCTTCTTCCTCTTCCTCCTCCTCCTCCTCTGGTTCTGCTTTCTTCTTAGATCCTGCAGGCCTACCTGGGCCCTTTTTTCCTGCATCACTCTTGCTCTTGGCACGATATGCTGCAATATCCTGCAAGAAAAAATGCTGTTAAGTTGCTAGCAATAGAACGCTGAAGACAAATTTGTACTGCTTTGGTATTTCAATACTACTGTACTGCGCAGATCAAACACAGTGCATGCAAAAAAGCAGAACTTCCACCTTGGGACTTTCATGCTTCAATCTTTAGGCAAAAGAACATTCAATGCAGAGTTTCAAGAATTTTATGACCACAGTGCTTTGGAATCTGACGGTATTTATTTTAGCAAGCAGGTGACCTGTTTTCTGGTAGTAAGGCATCTTACTGGTAAAATCTCTAGACATGCAAAACCCACATCCAGGTTCCCTGTAAGGATTCCAGATACCTGCCCTGCCATACCTTTCCCATGTGTTCTAAAGCCTGACAGAGGTTGACACAAGCATTAAGAATTATAAACCCCATACGGTTTGGGTGCAAGACACAAGTCACATATTTACAGTGAACTTCACTACTTTAACTATTGTTTTATTGCTTTTACTGTACCTTTTCATACTTCTCCTTTAGTTTTGCAGCCTTCTGTTCATATGGCTGTTTATCTTTGGCCGACTGTTCGGACCACATTTCACCTAATTTCTTTGCTGTATCTCCAATAGACAAGCCAGGATGATCATTTTTGATTTTCGGACGGTGTTCAGAACAGAAAAGGAAGAACGCAGATCTACATCGAGAGACAGTGATTAAAGTTAAATATCAAACTATTAGAACTAATACTTTTTTCTGTGTGAGGGGGAGGGAGTCATAGAAACACTCACGGTGGTCTTTTAGGAGCGTTGGGGTCCTTTTTCTTTCCCTTCTTCTCGCCTTTGGGAGGAACATAGTTTTTCATCTCCCTATCATAACGAGCTTTGTCTCCTTTAGCCATTTCTTCAAACTTTCCTTTTTCCTTGCTTGACATTGTCTGTGGACACACGGAGGGGAAAGAAGAGTCTGGATGAGATAAAGCAGCTACTGACCCACTAACGCCTAAGCAGCAGCTGCTACCAGGGATCTTTTCCCAGCAGCCCGCAGCAGGGGCGGGGGCTGGCCCGGCAGGGGCTCAGCACGGCTCGNCGCCAGGAATCCTCCCCTCAGCCCTGGGCGCGCCGCTCGCCGTGGGAGCCCCTCGCTGCCTCTGCGCCCAGAACCGCCGCTGGCATCTCTTCCTTCCCGCTCTCCCTCCGTCCCT
The DNA here is from genome assembly GCA_013397815.1 of Aleadryas rufinucha. Classification (NCBI taxonomy): domain Eukaryota; kingdom Metazoa; phylum Chordata; class Aves; order Passeriformes; genus Aleadryas; species Aleadryas rufinucha. Next base: position 340,006 of record VZTH01003995.1, read on the forward strand.
CCCGGCGCGCCCACCCTGCGCGGGCCTTGCCTGGCTGAGCGGAGCGGGCGGCGCGGGGCTCTGCTCCCTCAGGTGCTGCTGCCGAATGGTGCCCGGCCGCGCACTTACCGCCTCTTGTTTTCCGCGGCACTGCCCGCCACAGCAACCCGACCCGCGGCGCCCGGAGNGCCCAAGAACACCACAAAGCGCTCTCCCCCACAGGATCCCAGCTTTCTGGGGGTGCCCAGCCTCTCAGAAACATCATGAATAAAAAAATAATCATGTACAACATTTTATTACAAAACTGTTAAAAAAGTAATACAATGCAACAAAACACTACAAAATATAAGATCAGCTATTAAGCTACCTTTGTTTTACTTAGCTAAAAAGGAACACCTGGCTATCAGTCACTGAATTTCAATAAAACCATTAAATATGCAGAAACAGCAGAAACATTCAACATATTTTTTTCTCAAACCAAACTGTAGCAGCCCTCGGCTACTGCTTACATTATAAATTGCAGTCTCCCTACAAGGAACCACATTACCTATACACAATTCTGTACAGATTTTTATACTGAAGCTAACAATGAGCTGCACTTGAGTTCACATTCTTAGCAAAATATTGGATTTTGAGCATAAATCTTTACAGCAGGACATTCATTTATTCTTCATCCTCATCTTCTTCCTCCTCTTCCTCCTCTTCTTCCTCTTCCTCCTCCTCCTCCTCTGGTTCTGCTTTCTTCTTAGATCCTGCAGGCCTACCTGGGCCCTTTTTTCCTGCATCACTCTTGCTCTTGGCACGATATGCTGCAATATCCTGCAAGAAAAAATGCTGTTAAGTTGCTAGCAATAGAACGCTGAAGACAAATTTGTACTGCTTTGGTATTTCAATACTACTGTACTGCGCAGATCAAACACAGTGCATGCAAAAAAGCAGAACTTCCACCTTGGGACTTTCATGCTTCAATCTTTAGGCAAAAGAACATTCAATGCAGAGTTTCAAGAATTTTATGACCACAGTGCTTTGGAATCTGACGGTATTTATTTTAGCAAGCAGGTGACCTGTTTTCTGGTAGTAAGGCATCTTACTGGTAAAATCTCTAGACATGCAAAACCCACATCCAGGTTCCCTGTAAGGATTCCAGATACCTGCCCTGCCATACCTTTCCCATGTGTTCTAAAGCCTGACAGAGGTTGACACAAGCATTAAGAATTATAAACCCCATACGGTTTGGGTGCAAGACACAAGTCACATATTTACAGTGAACTTCACTACTTTAACTATTGTTTTATTGCTTTTACTGTACCTTTTCATACTTCTCCTTTAGTTTTGCAGCCTTCTGTTCATATGGCTGTTTATCTTTGGCCGACTGTTCGGACCACATTTCACCTAATTTCTTTGCTGTATCTCCAATAGACAAGCCAGGATGATCATTTTTGATTTTCGGACGGTGTTCAGAACAGAAAAGGAAGAACGCAGATCTACATCGAGAGACAGTGATTAAAGTTAAATATCAAACTATTAGAACTAATACTTTTTTCTGTGTGAGGGGGAGGGAGTCATAGAAACACTCACGGTGGTCTTTTAGGAGCGTTGGGGTCCTTTTTCTTTCCCTTCTTCTCGCCTTTGGGAGGAACATAGTTTTTCATCTCCCTATCATAACGAGCTTTGTCTCCTTTAGCCATTTCTTCAAACTTTCCTTTTTCCTTGCTTGACATTGTCTGTGGACACACGGAGGGGAAAGAAGAGTCTGGATGAGATAAAGCAGCTACTGACCCACTAACGCCTAAGCAGCAGCTGCTACCAGGGATCTTTTCCCAGCAGCCCGCAGCAGGGGCGGGGGCTGGCCCGGCAGGGGCTCAGCACGGCTCGGCCCGGCCCCGCTCACCTTCCACCGCTCCGAGCACTTCCGCGAGAACTCAGCGAAGTTGACGGACGAGTCCGGGTGCTTCTTCTTGTGCTCCTCGCGGCACGTCTGCACGAAGTAGGCGTACGAGGACATCTTGCCCCGCGGCTTATTGGGGTCGCCTTTGCCCATGGCGAGGTCGGCGGCGGGTCCCTGCGGGGGTAAGGTGGGTGGAGGGGCGGCGTGAGGCGGGGCCGCGCCTCAGGCCGTTCCCGCCTCTCGCCCGCCGGCGCCTGCCCGCCCCAGCGCGCCCGACCNGGCTGCCGCGCCGGTTCAAACTGCCCGAAGCTCCGCCCCTTGGCGCAGGAACCTGCCGGGATTGGCTGTATGCCGCTCTGACGTCAGAGGCCGAGCAACTCCCGGGCTAGGTCGAGCGCGAGGGGGTCGATGGCGCTCATACCCGTTGGAACCGGTTGGGGTGAGGAGAGTGGGGGGGGCGGGGTTGGGCGGAGCGCGCTGGGCGGCGATTGGGGGAGAGGGACGGTTTAAAAAACCGCGGGGGCCTTCGCCATTGGCCGGCGGGGCCCGCGGCCGATCTGATTGGGCGGAGCGCGGGCGCTGCAGCGTGGTTTAAAAATACAAAGGGAGCGGGGTCGGCGGCGGGCCGGGCAGCGGGCGCTGGGAGTGCGCCGGGTCCCTCGGCTCTGCCTTCCCCAGCTCGGGGGGCGGCCGGGGCGAGCAGCGCCGCCCTCTCTCCGTCCTTCCCTCCATGGGGCGGGGGTCTGGCAGGCAGCAGCTGTAAAACTGGGCTGAAAGTTGGGTTTCGGCGCCCAAGCGGGCCCCGTTCCTGGGGGCTCCCGAGCCGGCCCGGCCCGCCCCGCCGCGGGGTAGGGGCTGGGGTGGTGTCCGCCCCCGGCTCCAATCCGGGGTCCCCCGCGGGAGGAGGTCTGGCGGTGCCCGGCTTGTAGCGATCCCTGGGTAGAGAGAGCTCCTGCTCCCCTTCTCCAGGCTGGAGGGGTTTGGAAGAGCCTGGGGCTGCTTGCGAGAGGTGGGTTCCCCCACTCGCGCCGGAGCAGACGCACCGGGGCTCAGAAGGAAGGTGTCGGCTCTCCGGGCTTGGTGCTCTTTAAAGTGCAAGCCGCAGCGGTGGAAAGCCTGGGACCCAATCTCGGTCGTACAGAGGTTTTAATGCAAACCACGCCTGTGGTTTGCATTAATGCTTTTAAGTGCACCGCTAGTAGCGAATCTGGCCCTTTGGGTTTGGGGAGAAAGTTTCCATACAGTCACTTATACTGCCATGTGACCCCAGACTACATGATACAGGTTTTGCTGACGTTAGTTTTCTTCTGTCTGATTATCTTCATCCAATTCTCTACTTTGGATAAATATTCTTAGTCATCTAAATCATTTTTAACACTCTTGTTTTCTCAGGTGTAGTTTATAGCCCTGGTGAAAAGCAGGTTATGACTTTGTTTACTGAAGATGAGATGCCTTCAGTAGAGCTTTAATCATGTTAATCTTCCTCAATGGTAAGAAAAAACAAACTTTAAAACAGCAGTACAAATCCCTAAGCTCTGTGAGAGTATTGAGCAGCTGCAGGTGTGAGAGTGGTCAGTGCCTTGATCCCCAGTCTTCCCCATACAGAGTTGCTCAGTATAAGAACTTACAGGTACAGTTCTTCAAGCCTTTTTTTCCTTTCTGACAAGGATGTGTTCACATTGTACAGTTCAGTAATGTGGTATTAAATGCCTCCTTTATCCGTGTTTCATTTTAAGCTTTGTGCATTTGCCCAAACTGCAGCCCTAAAAGCCAAAACCCACTACGGAAGAGGGTAATTGGGAGGTAAATTGACAGAGGAACCCACAGATATGCATTCCCTCTGCAGATGTCAAAACCTTCACAAGCCAGTTATCCAAAATCTTGTATCAGTTCACTTAATGTGGCTATTACTTTCAATAGTGTTTAACATACAAATAAAGCTTAGCCATCCTTACCTTCTAAAATAAACATTTACATGGGGGATGGTTTGTGTTCCGGTTTGGGCTTGTTATTACTGTAAACCATTCCACTGCTTCTCTGTAGCAAATTAATGTTCTCAGTTCTATGGTACTGAGTTTTATGTAGGTCTATCCACTTTGCAAAGAGTTATTTTAATTTGTTGTGTGGCTTTAAAAATGCCTTAACTTCATGTTTTATATGGAAAGTCCTGTTTTGTTTGGTGAGTTAAGCTGCCAGATGGGTCACTCATTTACTTTGTGGTAAGCCACCTCTGTATGACAGCTTCTTGTGAAGTGTTTTCTAGTTAATAAAGCAGTTTTGTAAAAGATGGTAGAATTTTACAATACTGGTGTGTACTGAGTGAATCGGAGTACAACCATTGCTATCTGTGGTGTAAAACCATTCCTTGCCTGCCAGACTGACCTAGACACTCTCAGTTATTGGAGGGGGGGAAGGGGAAAAAAAAAAGCTTTAGGGAAGTTTTATTAACATTTTCACTCTTTTAACACTAATATAGCAAGTTCATGGAAAAAAAATTACTTTGGAACAGTCTTTGGAAATTTTGTGATGTAATTGCAGTAAGACTTCTGCTGTTGCATCTGTTTTTATATCTGCTCTAAAAATATGAAGAAAATGATTCTGGAAAAGCAGGTGGGGTGAGAAAGTGTAATTAGTGCTATGGGAAAAAAAAGAGATCTGCCTTTCAAATAATTTAATCAAATGTTTTAAGAAAGAAATTAGGTTCTTTAAATTTTCTTACCTGGAAAAGAAAGCTTTTGTACACTTAAATAGATCCATACAGTGTTACGTCATGCTGTCTCATACAACACAGGGCACATAAGAAATCAAGCAGTTGTACTCCTTAACATCTGTCTGTCCTCCAACAAGGAAGGCAGTATTGAGAATTTTCCATGCTTGAACATGATACTGGAAGCTTCCTACAGCAGTGCCAATGCTGAAAGCCCCACACAAGAATGCTGATGTTAGAAACTTGTCATTCCCAAAGCCGTGCCTTCCTCCCAGCGCCCTTGTGCCTGGAAAAGCGCTTCTCTGCTTCCCCAATAAGCTGTCATTGTTTTTCATTGCGCCACACTGTTCCTTTTCAGACAAAAGCACAATTTCTGTCTCCAGAGATTCAGTCACTGTTACTCTTCTAAAGCAGTGATCTATGCAGTATTGACTTTGGTTGGTACGCGTGGTTGATTTATTAACCACATGTGCATGACAGTTGTGGGGAAGAAGCATAAACTCCGGGACTTGGAGTTTACTTCTGTGTGAATAATTCTGCTCATGAAATGACTCTGAGGTTTTATAGCTCTCTGGCTTTGAGCCCTTCTGATTTTCTAATCTGCTCCACAACTTGGGGCACTATTGTTAACTCAATAAACTGCAAGTGAGGTGAGATAAGCAATGAGGCTAGAAATGCTGGATAGAAGGTAGAGAAAAGACCAGATGAGTGAGACTGGGTTACAGAGCCAAGAAATGGATTTAAAGAAAAGTATGTCATGGACAACAAAAATGTGTGATGGGAATGATACTGCTTTCTATCATACTGTGTCTCTTGGCTTCTGTGGGCAGCTTCTAGAGCTTTTCTGGATAGTGGTGTCAGTGTAGACAAAGCAAGGATAGAAAGCAACAAAGGTCTTTTATTTGATTTAAATAATCAGTGGATCCATGACAATGGATACTGTTCAGCTGAGGAGATTGAATACTACAGTTGCATGACCTTAAGTCTGACCAAACTTTCATTCTGGTGTAAATGTATTTATGTAGTGATGCTGTCAGTTTTAATTCAGTCAGTTGGATAAAGAAGCTCTACCGTCACTTCCCAGAAAATCTGCTACTAGCCAAATTCCTGTACGGATTATGCCTTAATGTAGCCTAATGGCAGTAAAATTCTGCTTTGGAAAGCTACCACTCTTGATTGATAGGCAGTTTCTTCTTCTGGACCTGAAAAGTCAGTGGATGAATAATGAAAGTGAGTTACAACTGCTCTTGGTTTTCATCTAACCTAACTTCTCTAATAGGAATGAAAAATGTTGAAAGAAAGCAAATTTAGCTTTAATCAGCAGGTTTTTTGTTACAGAAAAAAAGATTAAAATTCAAGACACAAAAAGCATTAAAGTAGGTCACTGCTTTGAAAACCCTTTTAATGTGAATTACAAAGTCTACAGACAGCAACAGTGTTTTTGGCCTATTTTATGTGAGCATTTCTCACTAGATATATTGTGGGAGCTTTAGGATGAAAAGCAAAAATCAAAACTACTTAAGCTACTTCTTACCTAAATTCAACACAAAGCTTATTTTGTTGTAGTGTTCCAGTTATAAGCAGTTATTTTCTCTGTACTTTGATAAAAACACATATAACTGCTGCTACCTAAAAGTTTACAAAACTGGTATTTCTCTCAATATCTGAAAGAATTGCATATAAGATAATGTGTTAGAAAGTTCCCCATTTTTTCTGGTGTTGTATAACATGTGAATAATATGTATGTTGTAAAAATCAAATATGTTTACCCTTTAAACATTAGTTTTATTATGTGGGCTATTGTAAAGCCTGCATAACCAGTTAAGCAGCTTGTAGGCAAATGCAGCTGTGTTAGTTACACCAGGCTGGGTTAGTCTGAAAGCTCAGGAGCTTATTTTGACTTTGTGCTATGTACCCAATAATTAAAACAAAGGCAGCCTGCATGAGACACTGTCCGAGACAGCTGCAGAGCAAAGGCTGAAACTGCAGTGGTCATATGATAAGAAATAAATACAGCAAATCTCTTCTGGTACTAACACAGAAAATATTAGAAACAATAGCAATTCCCAATCACAATAATTGTTACCTGAACTTTTTCAGTCCTAATTTGACAGTAACTTTTTTTGCATTAGATTTACAAGCTTTTAACTTTTTTTTCCTCTTTTTGCTTTTCTATTCACCTCACTTTCAGTCACTTTCTTGTTTATATTCAAAGTAATACTCATGCAACGTTTTCCCCTCAATATATTTAAACATTTTCTTTGTTTTGCTATACTGCCAATTCCTTTTTACAGGTATGAGAAGAAAGCAGCATTTGTCTTTATCTATTGGATAGTTTCACAGGCAGCTTAGAAGGGCTCCAAAATGTGGATAGCCCTAATTTACAGTAAGAATATGGTTTAAATGGGTAAATAAAGTTTCTGTTCTTCTCTCCCCACCCCCAAACTCTTCCAGCATCAGTAAACATTGGTACTTTTCCTGAAACATATACACAACTTACTTTTAAGAAATGAAATTCAATTGCCAATAGAATTGTTCTGTCATTTGTGAATTGGAGGGTATAGTTTGAGGACTTTTTTTTCTCCTTCTGAGCAGTAAGACAAAGGGTTGGACTGCATCCGGCCCTGGAAGTGTGACATCCAGCGAGCAGATCCAAAGAGGCTGTAGTCACAGTCCAGCTTCTGAATAGTCATGTGTGATGCTAGCTGCTGGTGCTTGCTGCTGCCAGAAGGAAGTACCTGTCAACCCATGCTGGCTTACGATTATTGATGCATTTCTACAGAGCAAACCAGAATGCTTTGTTTGTACCTTCGTCCAGTCTGAGGGAGTGTTTTCTTCTGTGGTCATGAGGACTAGAAACTTAAAATGAGGCTGAACCTGACGGTAGAAGCTGTTTCCTATGTCACTGCAGCTCTAAAATCTCCTGGGAAAGAGAAAGAATAGTGGGAGTTGACAAGGCTGTGTGTCATGGACTGCAAGAGGAAGGAGCCAGCAGAGATAAGCAGGTTTGGCTGGTAACAACTCTGGTTAACTGGTAAGCACTGTGATATTCATCAACACACTGGTCTTTGTCTTGCATCCTGGTACTGGAAAAGCTTAAATTAATTTTAATGGATCTCATTAAACTTAAATGGGTCTCAAGTGTTGGTTGTGTGGTGTGCATCCTGTGCTGGTGTTACGGTGTTGGGAGAATAATTTGTTCTGTTACTTCTGGCAACTAGTGCTGTGATATGTGTCATAGAAATGACCACAGGATACATAGGTAATCTGAGACTAGAAAGAAAATGCTCGTGAAATTTTGAAATTGTTGATTGAATCATCAGTCTCATTTTTAGTCATGGATCCCATGGGATTTTCCAGCAACTGCTGATGTAAATGTATAGTTTCTTTACAGCACCCCATTGCATACCCTACTGCTAAAGTATTTTACAGTAACAGGGGAGGTTGTTTCACAGCTATTATGCTACTAGAAAATGTCTGTCTATAATACCAGTCAAAAACTAATGCTTCTACTCCAGAGCCCCAGTTCTTGTGGAAAAAAAAAAAAATCTTGAAGTTTGATAATAAACCTGTGGGTCAATGGTTAATCCTCATCATTTAGTGTGACCATGTGTGAAGTTAAGTAGAAGCTCTCCCTAAGTACTGGCAGGGATAAGCACCTAGTGCAAATGAAAAAGAATCAGGGAGTGGCACAGTTCTGCATTTGAAGAAACAAACACAGAAATTTCAAGTTGTTCCCTGTCAAAGGTAGGTTTGCTTATTCAAAGCTGTGGAGAAACTAAATAGCAGCCTGAAACATGTCTTTTCCAGTTTTTAAAAGTTGAAAAACGAAAGCTTCTGTACCTCTAAATTCTCAACTTCAATGTAAGTCTTTAAGAGAGAAACCACCTTGATGATAGGCTTGATCATGTGGTACGATTTTTATGTCGCTACACTTTATACTAATAATTAGCATTTATATGATGTTAAGTTATTGTAATATGTACAAATACTAAAAGCAGAGAACTCTCATTCTCATTTTCTAGTAGCTAAAAGTTTACTTTGTAAAGATATTATTCATTTTTGAACAGATTTTCATGATATAATTAGAAACACAGATAATCACACAACAAAGACGTGAAAGTTAACAAGTAAAATATCTGTATTATTATTTTCCTAATTCTAACATAATTTACAAGATGATGTAAAATCCTGCTCCAGCAGTCACTTCTGGAGAGAGGTAAGGAATTTTTTTTAGTGCCTGTGAATAGCTATAATAGCAAAGTTGGTTCTCATTTGTGGTGTTTATAAAGTTAATAAATATTAACAACCAAATACTTGGATAAAGAAAAATACAAACCACCAACTTCTAAACCCATATTGGTTTAAAACCTTTAATGTTGAAACTGGAGGGTGAGGGTCTCTTTTTAGTATTTTATGGTTTAGTATATGTCCTTCAGCAGATTCAGACATACCTTTGCCAACTGTAAAGGCTAGAGGCTTTATGAGTATGAAAGCTGAGACTCTAATATTAACTTTCAAGTGAAGAAGCTGAGGTTTGAGAGCATTAAAGATGAACAGCAACATCTAATAAAGAAGCAATGCTTTTGATCAGCTGCTGTGTATTGAAAGTGAACAATAGCAGTAGGTACTATTCAAACATAGGAACGTAGTACATTCTGCCTGGTGGCCATTTTTTGTGACAAATTTTGCAAAACATTTTAGCTGTTCCTCTTCCCATAATAATTCCCAGTTAAAGATTTATTGTTAAGTAATATCAGCAAAAACCAACTGCAGTTCAGAATTATTGTTATACTTGAGTTTGTTGGAGTATAAGCCCATCTGTATCTTCTACCCAGAAGAAGCTCTGCAGGTCAGGAAAGCATTTAAACCCCAAACACACATGTAATTTTATTAATTTTATTTTTATAAAAATGTCTGCATTAGTATCAGACTATTTTGTTTTTACTAAGGGAATCCAAGTATCTAACTGATGGTTCAGTGGAGGAAGTGTTCACCTGCTCCCAAGGGGCACTTAAAACCTGCTGTTGACTTCAACAAGAGCTAAGTCAAACCTAGAGATGGGTATAACTGTACTGCAAAGACAAGGGCACTCAGAGGCTTTGGGGCTATAGAACCTTCCTATTTTCCTTTCTGTAAAATGAGTCCATATCAGAAGAAGACATGATGGTGTAACAGAGCCCTGTAGCTTCTAGGATCCTCTGACAAAGCCGTGAAGATGGTGTAGTATGTATTACACAAAGCAAGAAGCCAGTGGTTAAAGCCACTGTCAAATCTGAATTTCTATAATAAGAAAGGCTGTAGCACAGTGTATATACAGTGCATTTTGTGGTATCAAGAGTGCATTAGAGACCAGCAAAATTTACTGAAAATATATGACAGTTTATCTTACAGGGAAAAAAATCTGAGCAAGTTCTTTTTTTAATTTCAAGGGATTGAAAAATAGTTCTTAAGCAATATACTACATTGGTCTATTACTAGTAGTTAAATTTTTATTGCATAACACAAAACCTCTGGGGGTGATACTTTTCCACAATACGTTCCAGATAGCTGCACTACATTTCAGAAGAGCACAAATGATAATTTAGTGGGGTCTCCTTCTAACTGTGTGATCTCATATAATGTGAAACAAAATGTTAATCAAAGCAACCTGGAGCAGTGACTGTGAAACAAGCAGATGGAGGTGCACTTTGGTTGAGTAGGAGCTTCTGAGGAGGAGGAGGAGGGGTGTTGAAACTGAGGGGTACCTAAGGCAAAGCTGGAGGTTGGCTTCTCTGCTTCTGTGCAGTCATTGTGTTTGAGCTCTCTCTCCTAACTCATCCTTCATTGTTTAAGTCCACCAACAAACAATTTGTCAAGTGCATTTAACAAAGAACTTAACAGTTTCTGTATTTTTGCACGTTAAGAACGAAGCCTTCTACCAGAAGATCTTTTGACACCCACTGTAACTAATGGCTTGTTGTGAAAGTGAATTGGCACAAACCATTAAGGGGACTTAATGTGTAACAAAATAACTGTATAACAAAACTTTAAAGCTTTTACAGTACATGGACTTGTCAGTTTTAATCCTGTAAACCCTAAATTATTCTTAAAATGTGTAGTTTTGGACCTTCTTTACTGCTTTAAATCTTTTAATAAAAGCCTGTGTTATATAAACTCTTTCATACATCCTGAGTTTCCATTGTACAAGGCCGAATCCTTAAAAAAGAAAGACTGGCTTCAGCTGGATTCAGACCTGGAAATAATTCTGGTTAAAGTTATGATTTTTTTCTTCTATTACTGCATTTCTTGAATCATATACAATAAGGTCTATGTGTACTAATACAGATTAAGTTTTGTTATATAATTAATTATCTGAAATTATATTTTAACTATTGATGCCTAGCCTAAAACATGTAAAGAAGTAACAAAAATACAGTCTGTAGGCAAGTTCCAGTATTCCTACGCTTTGGGGTCTATGCTTTAACAAATTTGGACAATAAAGTGGAAGCAGAGCAACAGGCAGTAGCAAGTTAGGTGATGCTGGAGTGGGAAAAGAAAATGAGATATTGAAAAACAAAAAAAGAAAAGGAAAAATAAAAAGAATAGCACTTGTTTCTGGTAAGGAAGGAGAGATTTGGTCACTTTTCTTTATCACAGCCCATGAATGCCTATTGAGTAGGTTGCTTTTTTATTAGAACCGGGGTGTGTGGTGGAATTTGCAGAACTTTTCAAGTGTTTTAAAGGAATCTATTTTTCACTGAAATAGTTACAATACATAACAAAGAAAATGTGTATTTGCTGAGAAAAAGGTATACCAATAGTTTTCCTTATTATTCCTTTTGCTAACAGGATAATTTCAGGTGCTGCACACAAGTGCACTAAAGTACACTTGGACTTCAAGTGACTGGTACCTGCTGGGAAAGAGATAGTCCTCTCCAGCCGAACTTTATCCTGTGGAAATGCATACAAAGTTGCAAGCCACATTTCTCTTCCAGGACTGATTACTAGTAATGTGTTTGCAATGTGCTTGCAATATATCCAAGGTGATGTATCTGATTATCATCCTTCTCTCTCAAATTACAAAACACATCAATCAAAAGCTAACAGGAGCTGGGACATATGGCATCTCAGAGAAGCACAAGCTGCTGGGCTCCCACCTGTGCCTGGCCTGCCTCGGTGCCAGGAGGGGCCACTGAGTCCCGCTGACTTCAGAGCTTGGGAGCTGTGAATTCAAGGCAGACTTTTTGGGATGCTGCAGTTCCTGCTCTTTCTGCATGCCACGTACAAGTCATGCATTCTGTGTTCTTGGCACCCACAGGGGATATAGATTACTGCTGCCTTCTGTACTACTCAGTTCCGCTGTGAGTACTAGTGACGTGTCATTTACAGGGTAGTTGGTTTGGAGCTGCTGTTTCCTTTGAAATGATTTAATTTTTGAAGTTTAATCAAATGGTTGCAATGGTTGCAATGCTGCATGGTTTTATGTTTATTTAAAACATCTCCACATACATGGTCTATTTATAGCTGAACACTTATGCTAGCCACTACTAGAGCTTATGTTATAAAACCTTAATTTTAGACAACATACTCCACAATGATTTTTCTTTATATTTCATGGGCCCCAAGCTTCATGCAAGTTAGCAAATCCTTTTTGTAGTAAGCTTCATACTGTCTGATAAGCCCATCTAGCTGCAGCTCTTTATATTTTTCATCCCACATATGATGCAAGATTAAAAGTGACATGATTTCTTTGTTACTGTAAGCAGGCATTCATTCCAAATGAAGTGGTCATCCCCCCTGCACCAGTCACATGGTCCTGCCCTTCTACTGCACCGTCCAGTGTGCTGGGGCATCCTGCAGCTGAGCAGTAAAGCAGACCAGGATTAAATTTAAATTATTTTTCTTGTTGCTAGTCTACTTGTAACCCAATATAGTTTGCTGTGCAGCCACAGAAATGTTTTTTATGGCCACAAAGAAGCACAGGGCACAGGTGTGAAAATGAGCAGTCTACAGCAGAAGCAGAACCATCTTTCCAAGTCCCACGACTCTCTTATCGTGATCTAATCATGAAACTATGATACTACTTTACTTGAAATTACGCTTATAAATTAGCATCTTGGCAAGCATGGCTGGGTAACATAATCAGGCTTTTAACTGCTCCCAAACTGTACAAAGAGGATCAGAAACATTTGAAATGCACAAGTGATCTTTCCATCACACCAAACCACAGCAGCCAGACCCAGATTGACATATTTTGTGCTCACAGTAAGGTCAAATCCATCTGAAAAAAAAAGCCAAAGGGACCTCAAAATACATAGTCTGAGAGTCTAGAAATTGCTATTCATGACCCAGATTTCCACTGAAGATTTCCTGGAAGTCACCCTTGTCCCACTTTTCCCAGCTCATGCTTCCTATATTCTCAAATTTTAAGGTATGCTATGATTGTTATTGAGGTTTTTGTTTTCTTTTATCTTAACATTATTACATTTTTTGAAAGTTTGAAATCACAAGAAACTCAGAAAGTGAGTTACAACTTTGCTGCCTGAGATTGCACAGCAGCAGAGCGTAGAATTAAACCTAGGCAGTGCACAGTCTTCAGCTTGGCTGATAACAAAGCGGGCTTCAATATTTTTTCCAACTCTCGTACCATTTCCCTCTCGAATCACTAAAACGTGCCTTGTGGATAACTGCTGTGACTTTCTGCTCAGTTTAGCTTCAGTTACTGTATCCTTTATTCAGTTGCGACAGTGGACTTACTCTTATTCTCTAATACCATCCCAGCGCAATCAGATTAAGGAGCCATCTGCAGCACAAACTGAAACTGCTCTATAATCGTGTTCCCGGCTCACGCAGAACTTTGGCTTACGCAGGATCTGTGTCTCCTTGAATTATTCACCGGCCTCCCTGCTACTCCTTCTTCAAGCTGGAAACGCACAGCAAGCGATACGGTCAAATATTTCAGCGATTAAATCATTGCGCTTTGAGTACGCTCAGCTCAGATGCCGTTTCTGAGATTTAAAGGAATATTTGCGGTAGATCAAAGGGAAAGCAAAACCTCTCCCTTCCTTGCGAGTCCTTTGAATGTGCTTGAAAGGACAGTAGATCAGAGCTTGCTGCTTTTGCCACTCTGCTGTCAACAGCTGAATTGTTAAATGATTTAATGCCAACGCATCTCTTATGTAGCTTTGCAAAGCCTCAAAACTAAAAATACCAGCTTTTGTCAAATATTTTCAGTGTCTATTTTACCTACTCGTGTGCACAGCAAGGTCTTGGTTCATCATTAGCGAAAATAATTCTGCATTCTCAGTCTTATCTGTTGTTACAGTCACCTTTACTAACAAAACGTCCTTTTAAATGACAAAACTGGAAACTCGCACTGTAAGTTGCCTTTGTCTTCAGAAGGCTTTGCCACGGGAACGCAGGACGGAGCCCTGACTATGGGTGTTGTAAAAGCAGCTCTAACAAAGGACTGAGCTTCGTTTGTTTTCTGCCGAGAGAGACACAGCCGGCGGCTGCGCTGCGGCTCCCGGGGAGCTCCCTCCCGCCGGCGGAGGTGCAGGAGCACCGGGACAGAGTCTGCCCGCCCTCTCCGGCCGGCGAGAGCCGCTCCCCAACCATGGCCGACAGTAAGCGGAAAAGAAAGGAGGCAGCGAGGCAGGGAGGCATGAGGCCAAGACAGAAGGCAGGAGACAGACGATCCGGAACGAGCAGCCCGAGCAGTGCCGGGTTCGGCTAAAACACTAGAGCGAGAACCAAGTGAACAGGGGGGAGCTGCTGCGGCACAGCGAGGCGCCGCCGAGGGCCGGGAGGAGGCGGTGGAAGCGGCCGGTCCCGCGTTGCTGGGAGCGCGGGTACGCGCTCGGCCGTGCCAGCAGCAGCTCCGACCCGCGACACCCTCCGGGGCCGCCCGGGAGGCACGGGAAGGGGGGGG
>VZTH01003995.1:354654-399857 GCA_013397815.1 Aleadryas rufinucha
GCGGCCCCGGAGCCGGGCAGCTGTGCTGCCTGCGGGAGGAGGGCGAGCGGTGCGGCCGCGCCGCCGGCAACGCCAGCTTCAGCAAGCGGATCCAGAAGAGCATTTCGCAGAAGAAGGTGAAGATCGAGCTGGACAAGAGCGTAAGTCCGCGAGGGGAGGAAGCGCCAGGGCAGCCAGTGGGATGGGCGGACAAAAGCGGCCGGTGGGTCCCTGCATCTGAGGTTTAGTTGGCTGGGGGACTTTTAATCGAGTTCTCTGGGCGAGGAGGGGTGTTTGGCGGCGGGAAAGTATTGCCCCTTCCCACCTTTTTCCCATAGCACGGCCGAGTTTGGCTGGCGCGGCAGGAGCACTGCCTGAAAGTCCTCTCCCTCCGGGCAGGGGGCAGCGCCCGCTCCTGGGGTCCCCTCTAGCCCCAAGAGCCGAGACATCGGCTGCGTGTGCCCCACTGTAGCCGGAGCGGGGGTAAGCGTGGCCGGGAAGCGCCGCTGTTCGCCGTAGCGGAGCGGAGCCTGCATGGCTCCCGGCGCGTTAGTTTGTGTTGCTGGCGAGGGCCGCGCTCGCTGCCCCGCCTCGTGTTGCAGCGCCGCACGTCTCCCGTGCCGCTTTATCTTCCGCTCGGCAGCCATCGGGCCCCGCGCAACGCGGCTCGGGGCGGGCGGACCGCGGGGGGCGGCCGCCTTCCAGCGGGGTGGGATGCCCGGGAGCTGGGAGAGCGCCCGCCCTCGCCGGGTGCCGCGGGAGGGCAAGGCGGGCTGCAGCGTGGGGCTGCCGGCGGGAGCGCCCCGGGCCGGGGCTGCGTGCGCCCCAAGGGACCCTCGCCCGACTCTGCAGGCCGATCCCCAACGCAGCCCCTTGCTCTCATTGCCCTTAAAGCACGCGGACCTGGGGATTCCGGGCTGGTACGCGCCGAGATCTCCCAAAGCGTGCAGATCCCTACGAAAAGGAAACTTGTAAAAAAGAAAGAAAGTAAAAATAAGTGTGTTGCGTGACCACGCCGGGTAGCGGAAGTAAAACAAGGAGGGGAGGATATAGCTGGGGAAGTGAGAGCCGTCTCTTAGCCCTGCAGAGAACAACTGAAAGCTTGTTTTTTGTTTGCGTGCTGCCCGGCCCCGCGGTGCGATGCGCGGTCGGAGGGAGGAAGGGAGGGCTGTGCTCGCGTGGCTCCGCAGCCTGGCACTGCTGCATCGGCCGATTGCAGCTTTTCAGCGAGCTCGGGCCCAGCCGGTGGCAGCGATCTGCAGAGCAGCACGCTCTCCATTTAGAAGAAGCCAGTATAAAAGCTTGCTCAACTCAGTTAATGTGGCTGTGGTTGCTATTGCGGTTGTCTATCTACGTGCACTTTAGTCTAGGAGATGCACTACGTGGATTTGATTGAAAGACACCGTTTTATTCTTTTAGGCGAGACATCTGTACATTTGTGACTTCCACAAAAATTTAATTCAGAGTGTGAGAAATAGAAGAAAGAGGAAAGGCAGCGATGATGATGGTGACTCACCAGTGCAAGACATCGACACTCCGGAGGTAGCTAAATGATTGTGATTTTTTTTTTCGAGTTGTTGTGTTAAGCTTCTTAATGACAGTGAGTCTGCACCAATACCGCTCTCCCACTTTTACAGCTTTCCTTACATGGGGGAAAGGGAAGATTCTTGATTCGCACTGTTCTTAATATAACAGAATTTAACTTATTTTTGTGGCATGTTTTCTGATTAGGTGGTGCAGAGTAGAATGAACAGGAGTCTCTATTTTTAAGTGTCTGATGGTTCTCTCAGAAATCTACTGTTTTCAGCTTTCTCCTCCTTAGCGCTTCCTCTCCTCCTTAGTGCTTTGCTGCATACCATCGAACTCTTATCTTTTGCAGGAGCTGACAACCTGAAGGGAATTGCACATAGTGCTTGGGATATAAATGCTTCTCTGTCCTGTCCCTCCAAACTTTTCTTTTGTGCTAAATGCATTGCAGATGGCTCTTGGCAATTACTCCATTGCCTTAGTCATGTTAAACACTGAAAGTTCAATGCTTTGTTTCTGCCCCACTGTGGGGGAAGAGCTATTTGGGGTGCTATGCTATGAAGGAGTGGAGTAGAGAAATATGGTGTCTTTTCAACTTGTTTTCTCCACTGCAGACCAGGGAAGTCTCACCCATTAAAATAAGGAAACTAAAGCATTCAACTTTTTTCATAGTGTAATGGGTCAGTCTTGAACATAAGGCTGTCTTTTTCTTACACGTGCTCTGGGTTATTTCTGCTACAGCATTGCTTAGCAGGTGCTCCTCAGTGTGTTAATTTTGAGCAGAGGCTGTCTTGCCTGCGTGGTCCCTTCTGAGAGGGATTGTTAAAACATTCTTCAGAAATTGCTCTGTAAGTGTTAATTTAATGGCATCCTTATGGTCAGCATCTGCAGGTAACACCAACATAAGTGAGGAAACTTTGTACAGGAATCTGTGCCTTTAGGCATGAGGCTCCAGTCTGAAGGCTCTGGCTAAGAGGATTTTAGGAGATTGAAAGTAGTTTGATGCTGGGTGGTATTGTCTGTCTGTTAAATATCTGGGATTGTTTCTTGGGAAGTTGTGTCTAAAGGTAGTGCTGTGTGTGTCTTCAGGTAGCTCTCTGACACTGTGTAATCGCAGCTCTCCTGGAAGCCTGTTTTGTTTTCTTATGCCAGG
Organism: Aleadryas rufinucha; assembly: GCA_013397815.1. NCBI lineage: Eukaryota > Metazoa > Chordata > Aves > Passeriformes > Aleadryas > Aleadryas rufinucha. The sequence goes on from VZTH01003995.1 coordinate 357,314, forward strand.
ATTATAAAACGTGTCACAACTGATGGATATCTCCAGAACAAGAAAACAAGCTTTTTTTCTTAACAGTATTATTACAAAAAAGAAAACTGGGAACTATTTTTGTGGCATGTCAGCTGGCTCTTTGGGCAACGGCAGTTATGTCCATTCCTTGTAATTACTGTATGCATTAGATACCTGTTTGCCCCTGACCACCTTTATTTTCAATTATTATCCAGTTTGCTAAGGAAAAAAGTATCATTCTTCTGAAGACTTGTAAGGCTCTCCTGTTTCCATCTCAGTCATGACCATCTTTACTGGTTGGAAGTGATTCCTACAGGAGGGGAAGAAACTCCTGCGATGCTGGTAGCTTCTGGGGTGTGGTGAAAAGCTGCTGCTACTCCTTTGCATGAAGCTGTGAGGGTGGGTTCCCCACTGTGGCTTGGGAAGTGGAATTTAATGCCATGTAAACTTTAGAAACACCAAAGGATACCATCCTTTATCATGCAAGGTGGCCTCACCCCAAGTCTGGCCAGGTTGCCAAGTATGCAGTAGCACTGCTGTTTTAAGTATTCTGCAGTGAGGCTGTTAAATGAATTTAAAGCACAAGTGAATGCCTTCATCAATCTTTATTGCTGTGAGTTTGGAAAATAGTGTTGTAATTGCAACTCACCTAGTAGAATTTCTCATTCAGCCTCCTTTCTGAGCTTTCTCTCCCACTCAGTCATCTGATTAAACTCTCTTAGGTTGTCAGGGAGGATGGGAGGGTAAGCTGTTGCTGGGAGAAGTGACTGATGAGAGTACATAGGATTCAAAACTGATGGCATACTGGATTAATGCTGTGTATTTCTATTCCTGAGAGGACCTTGTGTAATTCTCTCAACTGTTGACTCATGCTGAGAAAGAGTTTTGGACATTTATGCCCATGCACATAACCTCTGCATTTTGCTTGTGTATCAGGGATGCGTTTGGGGGGCAAGAGCAGTTTTCTCACCTAAAGCCAACAAAACTTCTCCTCTAGACTTTGACCTGATTCTAATATGTGCTCTTTCATGGTGTGGATGTGCTGTGTCTTGCATGTAATCTATGTCAGATTTAATGGATGAAATCACAATATAGGGGCCTTCTTTGAATCAGCGTCTTCATAGATGTTATATGAAAGTTGTTACTGGACTTTGTGTTATCTGGAACTGGGAAGCAAACAAAAAACCCAGAACTGATTAGAGTACAATAATGAGTTCTAAATACTGTCCACAGCTAAAGGGAGGTAGAGCCATGCTCGGTAACAACAAAACGCTCTTAAACTGAGCTGGGCTATTTTCCTTTCTACTGGAAGGTGCAGGGTGGAGTTTGTTTTTTGTCAAAATGACATCTGCTGCGCTGACTGTTTACACTTGCGTATCTGTGAGATTCCAAAATGTTTTTGCGAGGCAAGCTATTAATGACTGAATCTTTTTCAATTATATTAGATTGTTTTCTTCCCCTTCCCCCTCTTTTCTTCTAGGTTGATTTATATCAGTTACAAGTAAACACACTTCGAAGGTACAAAAGACACTTCAAGCTACAGACCAGACCGGGACTTAACAAAGCACAGCTTGTTGAAGTATGTAAGAGTGTTTCCCATAATAGAAAATGCAACTTGCTATGGCATGTGGTTTTCTATACACTGTGATCCTTGCATAAAGTGCCTATATAATCTGGATTTTAGGAGAACAAAAGGGAGCTGCTTATCTAGCTTCCTTCATTGGCCACAGCTCCTGAGCCAAGTAAATCAAAAGCAAAATCTCTTTCCAGAGGAGGGACCCATAACTCCCAAAAGGAGAGTGTGCTGCTTAAAAACACAGCATTGAGCTGCAACACTAAGATGATCTGCATGCCCCTGAATATCATAGAATCACGGGTTTATTCTGTCTGTGCATCAATCACAGCTTCACCTGAAATGTCCTGTTGAAAAGAACTAGAAACTGAGAGGTGCCAGTGAAGTTCTGGTAAGGTTCAGACTTTGCTTTAAAAAGCTAATTGCTGCAACCATAGGTTTCTGTATATGTAAAGTACAGAAACCTGAAAAAAAACATGCTTCTATTGATAATTAATTCTGTTAAAACCACTGGAATCTGCTGTCAGAAAACTGGAATTTTACGGAATTAGGATTTTTCTTACCACTGTTTCTAAGAGTGCTGAAGCTGTGTGTCAGTACAGCTGTACGTTAGCATCTTTGCTTCACATGAGTGCAATTTTAAAGGAATTCTTTAGCGCTGCAAAGGTGCAGTCACAGCATATTGATGTACATAAGTGGAGCAGCTGGTGATCTTAACAGGAAGGTATAGCTACTGCTTTTTCACTTTTGTGCAGTGATACATTCAGCTGTATTTAAGTGCAGACACTTTTTCCATCTCTCCTTTAATCTGTGTGGATTAAAAGCAAGGCTCTTAAAGGTGTGGGTGATCTCAAGGCTGAACTGTAAAAGAACAGTCCTGCTGCCATTAAGTGTAAGAATGCAAAATCAGTCTTCCATTTTCGTATATGTAGGTTAGCTCTTGAATTAGCAGGGCTGTGATTTGAAAAAGCATGAGCAGTTCTGCAAAACTGGTGTTTCTAAGGGTCTGCTTTAGATGCATCTCATATGATACTTGCACTGGCTTATTCCTGTGCTGCATGGTGAGCATGGGCAAAGCTGCTTCTGCCACATGCTTGATTTGACTGACCTGCAGGTATTTGTGAGCCATAGCCACAGAGCTTCCTTGGTATACAATGCATTTGTTTCCTTGTAATCTGTCCTAACATACCGTAGACACTGCTCTAGCTTATACTGAAAGTCTACTTCAAATCACTTTGTTAAACTGTTTCTCTGTGAATGTTTTTGGGTTAGAGTTTAGAAAGCTTCCTTTTTAGTTAGGCTAAACATTTATTCTTATATCCTGTGGTAGTTAAATGAGCAGTCCCATGTTTTTCACTTCATAATTTTAATCTACCAGTCTGGCAAAAAGCCAGATAATAGACTCAGACAGTTACAATATTTTGCAACTTTCTTTTAAAGCTGGTGTTCATTTTGATGAAGGGAAAGACTTCTGAAATGACAAGTGATTCAAGAACTGCTTACAGATTGTCATATTTTAATGGTTACAGCATGGTGAATTTTCATAGATAGCTCTGTTTTGAAGAGCTGAATGTTCATTTATAATTCTCTGATATTCTTGTGTTGTGTTAGATGTTTCTGTATTTGATTTGATGGAGTCACACCACCTCCCAAGCTGAGTGGAGAGCAGTAGCCTCTCATTACTGTGCTGTCACTTGATACTCTGTAGTCGTTACCTGCTATATTCGAGCTTTAACTGAATGGATGAAATGATAGTCCCATGGTTGTTTTGATGGCTTTGAGGGTTTTTTTCCTGAAAAATTTCTGGACTTTTTAAATTCTGGACTCTTTTGTAAATTAGGGGTACAATCTGCTACATTTAGTTCACAGTTATCAGTAAAATGGTTCCTGTTTACCTTTTCTATGACTACTAAAGACTTATGAAAAGAGGCAGCATTTCCTTTTTTTGTAAGCTTCTTAATCAGTCTTTTAAACTTTAATGTAGTAGATTTGAATTTGAATCTTCAGTTTTTGCACGTAAGAGTGATTATTTAATTTCCTTGCATTCTTTCTTTATAGATAATTGGCTGCCATTTTAGGACAATTCCAGTGAACGAAAAGGACACCTTAACATACTTCATCTACTCAGTGAAGAATGACAAGAACAAACCAGATCTAAAGATGGATAGTGGGGTTCATTAGGCTGCAAAGGTTGGGACTGAGACTCAGGCTGCAGATGAAAAGACTGACATTTTGTTGATATGCAAAGCTTTCTTTGTAACTTTTTCTCCTGAGAGAGTTTGTCTGTTTTATTTTTCATAACCTTGCTGATTTGTTTGAAAACCATCTCCTATGAAACAAATTTCCTCAGCAAAAGTATTTTAAATAAATATCACTGATATGGTTGCTCAGATGGGTGTGTCTGTAATTTTAATGAGTTGGACTCGATGATCCTGACGGGTCCCATCCAACTCGGCATATTCTATGATTCTATGATACTTGTACCTAGTAGTTAAGCTTTGATGGACTATGTAATAATATTAAAATATTTTTCAATTAAAATGTGCCAAGGATATATTTATAAGTGTACCTCAAGTGCTCATGATGCATTGCCTTTACAAAAAAAATCTGTAGCAGACTTGGCAGTAGGTTCTTCTTCCTAAGGTAAAAGGCTTTAAGTGTCAGTTCTGTTCTTAGCTGGGCAGAAATGGCTGAATAACACTTTTTTTTTTCCCCCTTTGGAAACAAGAATTGATGGAGGATTTTCTAATTTGTTTATTCATTGTATCATTGCTGAGATACGTGCTTCCAAGCACTGAGGCCTTCCTGCTCCTATATTAAAATGGAAAAAAACGCAGCTCTCGAATTTCAGAGCTGTACGTACAGATGAAGAGACTGCTGCAGCTTACTGTGCTGAGAAATCCTTCGACTCAGTAAGAAATCCTTTACCTGCTGACTTCTTCATTTGTCTGCATGGACTGCTGCTAAGAACTTAATTGGAGAATGGGAGGCGAGTCTGTGTGGGGTCAATACAGTCTCTTCTAACAGGCACACTGTTTCTTTTTCATTGCACGCATTAGCTCAGGCCTGTTTAAAAGGAATGACCCCCTCTCAATAAACCCAAACTTTATGGTAACATATGAGAATAATATCCAGAAACACTTAGGCTTTTAATTGATTGTCTTAGAAAATTCTGAGGTTGAAGATGGTATTAAGAATGACTTCTTGTATTGTCACCTATTGTGCCAGTCTAAATGTGTGATGTATGGAATATGATTTCTTTCTGCTTAAAGCTGTGCACATGGGATGAAGAAAAAGCTGAGGGAAAATAGTTTTCATCTTAAAGCTGAGGAGGACATGGCTTCAGCTTGTTCAGTTAGGATTCATTGCAACTCCTAACCTTATCAGATGTTTATAAGCTTTTTCTCACTTTGGGAAAAATGAGAAGGCATGATGTCCATAATCTAATCTGCTTGATGTTAATCTTGCGAGTTTTTTTGAAAATTACTACTCTGCTGGCATCAGTACAACTAAGATGCTTCACTTTGCTTTTTTTGACCTGTGACGCTTGGATAGAACTGAATGATGATAAACCCTAACCTCAAACTGGCTGCCTTCCCAGTATCTCTCAGTGGTATGATTTCTTTCACTTGTACTGCTTTATGTATTTCTACAATACAGTTCTGCAGTGCTGGCTAAGTTCAAGACAGTGATATCTAGCTAGTGACAGCTATAATTGGTGCTCCTTTGAAGATACATTTTTCGTGCCCATTTCACTACAGGGACTGTGAATTTGTTTGCTAAATATCATTTGCATACATTCAGCTTCTTTCCTTCACAGTGCAAGTTACATAAAAAAACCAGGGAACCTGGTCATGGACAGGGCATCCGAAGGATAAAGACTTTCTCTGAGTGCATGACAGGGTTGGGTGTTCTCACCTAGGCCTGGCAGGACCTGTAGAAGAAGCTGTGTGAGGGAAGGAGAGTGGGGAGAAACAAAAGCGTGTTTCGAAAGAAAGTCAGTCCTAAAGTGACCCTGTCTTGCTGCATGTGGGAAGTGGCAACGTTTTGCTCCAGTGGATTGTACGTTTTCCAGGAGTCATGGAAGAAAGGTAACTGAAAGCCACTAACTTTAGTACCCAGCTTTGTATCTGCCTTGAATTTTTTTGCTACTGCTGCTTTGCAAAGCTGTGAATGCCAGGCATATGCAACATGATTGTTGTAGAAACTAGATGGCACAAGCAACAGGAGTTACGTACCCTAGAAGATTATAGAGGACTTTGCACAAGAGCACATACCCTAAGCTTTCTTAGCAGAGCACTGACTTTGGGTATTTTCACTGGGTTGCCAGATTTATGGGGTTTATCTTACTATCAATTGATTATTTGCTAGGAAGCCTAAATTACTCTAATCTGCTTGAATAATCACACAGATGAGGCTTAAAAAGCCTGGTGACACAAACTGTTTAACAAGTCAGTAGGGCAAAAATAGTACACGCAGATTTACTTGAAACATTTATTATTAGCTATGTATAATCACCCCCTCACCCAGTATCCAGCCCTTGTTTACTAACAGGAAGAAAAACAGTCATGATGATATTTCACACTGACGTATGAAGTAAGCCTGGTAAACTGGTGGTAGCAGTTTGGGCTAATGTGTAAGATTATTAGGTGAACAGTGCACTTTCTGAGTAGAGAAGACTGCACAGTTCCTTCAATACTGCATATTTTCCATATGACTGACTTGATAGCTGAAGAGTTTATATGTGCAAGGCAGCAAGTCAGGCTTGCTGCCTGTAAGTGTGGCTTGTTCAGGTGACTGCTTAAAATTACCTGGTCACCTCTCAGCACCTGCCAATACAGATTGCAGTCTAAGAGAAAAATGGTCAAAAATTTATGTCTCTTTGTATCTATTTCCTAGATCACAATGCCTCTTAAATAGTAAGATGATTATCTCTGTGTTTTCTCTTCTGTAGCTATTTCCTTATGGGCCTAGCCTAAAAATAAAAAGCCAGCATTTAAACTTAATTTTGGGGTACTGTATTTCAAACCAAATTGATTAAAAAAATCTACAGTTCTGTTATTTAAAATGTTCAGTGTTAAGATTAAGCAATTTAGGGGTTTATGGATTGCATTGTCAAGGCAGGTGAACAGTTAGACATAAGACCTAAGTGTGCTTTAGTACTGTTAATATCAGTTTTTACTTTTTTTTTTGTTCCAGTGAAGTACTTTCAGATATGGAAATACATGTGTTTTGTATGTGCATGTATTTTAAGATGCCTAAATAGAACATGGGAGTTTATCTGCAGAAGTACCAGGGACTGAGTGGCTTCAGCTTAGAACAGCATTGGAAGTGTGATGGCAATAACGCAACAGGAAAGTGCACTGCCATAAATTGCTCTGAGAGTCATGTTCCTAACAACATGAAGGCTTAGGCTTGAAGTTTTTGTCCAAACTAGTTAAGGATATTATGCTGAGTAAGAAGAGTTATGCTTTTTGCTGGGGGATGCATATTAGGATGCATTAAGAGCTTGTACAGTCTGTTAAACCATGGAAATGGCTTTATGGAAATTCGGTCAGCTACCAGATTTGAAAAGAAAACTTCTTACATATTTGATATTCCATGAAGGTATAGAAAGGGAATTCTACAGTGTAAAGTGAGGCAGTCACTTGTGGTTAGAAAGGAAGTTTTTTTGTTGGTGGTAGTTTTGTTTTTCCCCTTGAAAACGTTATTGCATGTTTGTAGAATGATGTCTGTTATCTTCACTTGCAGACTTGAATCATTGACTGTTGCAGGGGATCACAAAAGATATCTTTGGTCCAAAGAAAATATCCCTGAAAGATAGGATCACATATTTAAACAATTAGATCACTGGTTTATTAGGGCTTTAACATCACATGTATTACCCACTGTGGATATTTTTTAGCATATGTTGTGATATATGTGGGATTTCTGTGTTTGTGGGATGTCCTTCCAGCAGTGCAAATGCAACTGAATATCTGGATGAAGATACTGAGTTTCTACCTCTGCTGGCCTGGTGTGGAAGCACTAACAAAACTTTGATTGGCTGACCAGGTTGCCAGAACTCCACCCTGGTGATTTAGCTTTGAGAAAATAAACTTACCTAATAGATTATATTATCAAAATAAGGGACTTTGGCATGTGCACACATACTGTTTTAGTGCAGTTTGTCCTGAGAGCACAAATGCAAAGCAGATCTTGTGTACCTCAGGATGGTGGGAGTGCTTTCTTCTGTATTTGGATCAAAGGAAGAGGCTTTATTATGCTGCTCAAAGGTCAGAGGTTGAAGCTAGAGACCCAAAGTGTGATTCAGGGTGAGGACACTATATCTGGTTTTAGGGAAAGTGAAAGATGAAAACCTTAAACCCTGCTCTCAGTTTGAATGGGAGATTTTTAGAAGTCTTTCCCACTTGGTTCAACTTGAGTCCCCTACATGAGTGCTGAAAGGTTGTCTTTATTGGATTTTAGGGGACTTGAGAAATGAGTGTTAAGAGGAGCACATATAAAAAATAATTTTTGCTCACCTATATAATGCCATCACATTTTAGTGCCTCTGAAGTATTAATAAGTTTTGAACTGTTGATATTTCTAATCCAAATCTACTGAAAAAAAGATGTTGCTGAAAAGCTGAATGAAGTAATACCTCTTAATGCATTTTAATACTTAAAACCAGTATGGGCTGATGGTGTTTATTTAACTGAATTATGTTCTTTCTATACAACAACAACAAAACCCCCATGTTCAGTGAGAACTTCACTGTTTAGCTTTGTCAGCAGTGTGAGCAAGCCAGGGAACTGTCGTTGTTCTTGGGCTAAATCTTTGTCTTGCCTTACACAAGTATTTGTGCATCTCCTTTGCTTTTCTACTTTTAACAGCTATCTTTACAGAATTCTTTGTTCAACTGACATATGTGCATGCACTTTAGAATAGCAATAGAGTTCTCTTCCATGGAACAGAAATCAAATAGTTTTGGTTTTGGTCCTGAAAATATCTTCATTGCAAAATGCTGTGAATAAGGATTTGATGTAGTTATGCTTAGTTTGGATCAAACAGAGGAGTCAAAAGTTGGGTGATTTAAATGCTGAAGTCCCTGTTACTAGGACAGGGAGGTTTACAAAATACACTGAGCAAGTCCTAGGTGAGCCCCTGAGACACAAATCCTCAAAACTGACAGTAATAGAAAATTTGCTATATCCTGATATCATTTCAAACCATCTGAAGTGATGAATTTCTTTAAAATGATAGCTTATTCCACCTGTGGAAACTGTAAAATGATGGAAATACAATGGGCAGTTGTGAAGAACTGTACAGGTTTACATGAAATGAGTGTGGTCTTACTTTGGGCAGCAGAGCAATTCATTCAAGCTGCAGTAACAGATCACCTCACAGTCCTTCCCTTCCCAAAAGTGATCTTGCAGAGCATCGTCGACGTGTCGGAGGTTCTCCTTGCCTTCGGGGATGGTGTGACAGCTGTGCTCCTTGAGGGCCCTCTTGTAACAAGAAGGGCGCTGGGAAGGCACTGCGGGGGTGCCCAGGAAGGTGCTCAGCAGCAGCAGCAGCACCGAGACCAGCTTCATTTTTGCCAAGCTTCGCACTGCAGGGTGCTAAAGAGAAATGAGGTACGTGACACAGGAATTGCTGCTGAACAGACCTCTTTCCCTGATTTGCTTTCTGCCTTGCATTTTTCTTTCCCGTGAAGTTTTGGACATTTGAGCCTGAGTGCTGGGAGAGTGTCTTCTCCTAGGAGGTAAATAATATTGCAGCAGAATTGATATTCATTACACTCTGTACAACCTTGGGAATCCTTTCATTGGGAATTGAGGCTTCTGATGCTGGCAATTTTGTTGTTTCTTTGGCCTCTCACCTTGAGAAAATTGCTTTGAGCTGGCTGTGTTTTCTCAGTGGTGTAAGTGATTGTATCAACTGCTACCAAACCGGGGGAAAATGTCTGGGTGTGTGTCCTTGCCTTCCTGGCCGCTTTGCCTGTCAAAACAAGAGTCACTCACGTAAAATAAATAGTATCCTTCCCCATCAAATTTGTGGAAAAACTGCTTGCTGATTGAATCCTGTGTCATGGGCTGTGTGAGGAACTGAGGCGTTAAGCAGCCGAGGAAGCAGAAGCTGTCTGCAGTGCTGCCGAGTGCCGCTGTCCTGGACCCGGCTATGGTACAGCATTATGGAGAATCTTCTTTATTGCGTTTTTTTAGTACTGCAGGCTGCTTAGTTGAGTCTTGCTACTGGAGGTCATTATAGTTTAAATGGCTTTTAAAAATGTGGGATAAATTATCCCTTGCAAAACTCCCCTGCTGGTGACTAAGCTTTCCATCGTTTTGTTCAACATGAGCTCTGCTGTTCTGTGCTGCTTTGCACAGTCTGACCATGCCACAAAGCTTTGGGTCCTTGAACTTGCATTCACTTTTAAATTAGCCTTTTGAACAACGTTTCAAGTGAGTTTTCATTGGTATTAGGAGAGTGGTTTTTTTACCTTTCCTCATGCTCAAACAAAATGGATCTGTTATCTTAACTGAATTTAAATAGGAATTCTGCTCTGAAAATGAACCTAAAGAATGACCAGCTCTGCCCAGCACTCTCCCTGTGTGCTCATTATTGTTCTTGTGTAAGACCTAAGGAAGACTTTGCTGTCCTTCATCTTGTTGGCAGTTTGGAACTGGTGCCCTGACACAATGTTATGGGCCAGCCCTGGTCTTCCTTGTGGGGCTGCAGGTTAGAATGCTCTAGGCTAACCCAAAAATAACAACGTGTAAGGCAATGTCTAGTCGAAGACTATCAAAGGTGAAGTTAAGATGGCAGAGCTATTATTTAGATAAGGAAAAAAATGAGGTTTGCCAGCTATAGAAGTGGCTATAATATGGGTTACTTTGTAAAAATCTTGAGATTGCCCTTGAAAAACAAACAGTAAACTTTTAAATATATAAATCTACAGTATTTCTTAGTAATTTTTTTTCTTGAGTAGTTTTCTTGCCACCACAGCTATCTTGCTTATCTTCCATTTCTTCAGCCTATGAATGACATGGCATATAAGAAAATCTGGGAATTTAGATTCATATTAGGGATGAAATATAACACCTCAAATCTTTTCTGGTTATTTATTTTTATATTTAAACTTGGGTTTGTTTGAACATCAGCAGCCAAATAAAATATTAAAAAGTGGCCCATATATTAAAGAACATGAGTGACGTGAAGTGAAAATAAGCTCTTTTGTATTTTTTTGGCTTCTGTTGTAGAAGCAAAATTCATTGAATAATTCCTTTTAGTTTCCATGAACTTGTATGGGAACTTGTGAGTAGAAGACTCCCATAAACTACTAGTAATGGAGCCTTGGGGATCTATTTTTAATTACCTCAGAGTGCAGTATTGAATAACATATTGTCTTTATTAGTTTTAGACCTCAAACTACTACTCAAATAAAGTAAACATTGTTCTAACCTTGCCTGGTGGTGTTTTTTAGACTTGAGTGAAGAATCTGTATTATTATACTTATGGTTTTATTTTGTAGGTGTATAAACACTACAGTTATGAGGGTGCTGCTCAGAGAAGTCTAATGCTTAAAGAGAACAAATTTGTTTATACTATACCTAGATAAATGCCAATGTCAGGGAGTACAATTTAATCTTTTGTTCAAATAGTTGAGCTTAATTATTTAAGTATTTAATGGAAGAAAACTTCTATGAAAGAGGAAATTAGGAAGCAGGGGGTTTATGCCTTTGTTTCTTGTGATTGGATTATTCTGTGTTCTTCTACTGAGGATGAGGCATTCATGATACCTTGCTCTTGTGTACTTTTTTTTAAATTTCTGATAATTCAGGTGATCTTTCCCTACCTAGAGTTCAATGAAACGCTCATTTGAATCTGTCGCCAGCTGCCTATCTCCTCAAAATTTGTACGAATTCACTTTGTCCTGAAAATAGGCACATTCTCTATACACTGTCAGATTGCTAGATTCAAAAATCATGACCCACCGTTTTTAAGGTGATTCTGTAACTCACTACTTGCCTTGAAAAATAATAGGATATTGCTGTAGTGCATCATCAGGAGGGTTTCTATGGGTGGATGCCAAAATCAGTATTAGCAAAGTCAGCATGCTGGGGAGCTATCAATAGACAGCTTCTCTGACCAGTTATGCATCTTACCAATGAGAAACATTGCTATTATTCAGAAAAAATATTATAATTTCACTTCTGCTTAAATATTTCCTCTGGGTTTGGTTGTTTTGTTTGTTTTTTTTTTTGCAGATCGTAACCAAATGGGAACTTTTAGTCAAAAGACCTTTCTTCAAAAGGGTATTTTTTTCCTGGGGGAGAACAGTCCCTATTTGCAGATGAAAGATTGCCAAGGAATTGAAGTGTTTCATCAGCTCCCTGCACAGGATCGATGCTGGTAAACTCAGCAGACCTTTCAGATGCAGCACCTGTCTGACAAACTGCTGCAACTTCTTTTCCTGAGTGCAGCTGAAGCGATGTTGGAGTGTCACTGATTGCCTTGGTGGAGAACAGAGCTAGCATGTGCACGTTTATTTCAAAATGAGTGTCAAAGACATTGTCTGCTTTTGCGTAGCATAGAAGATAGTCTTTTCTCATAAAACAAGTCAGGAAAATGTGACAAACAAATCCAATCACTAAAGTGGCTCAAAGATTCACTCATTGCCAGCAAGCATCCTCTTACAGTTCTTTATTTTATAAAACATTTTGAAAAGAGCAATGCCAGGCATGCTAAGCCTGACCAGCTTGCTCTATCAAGATTGTATAATTTCAGATTCTAGCAGGAGTAGAGCCATCTAAAACCACCAAAAATGAGCTCCTTGCATTTGTGTGAGTTGAGTTAATTATTTTGATTACTTTGACATGGTGTAAGTAAGGTTTGAGACCAAATGCACCTGGGAATACAAGTGCTTTCAAATCGTTTGGAGCTTTTCCTGAAGGAAAATGGTTTGTTTGGGAATATGCATGATGAGTCAGGAATTAGTGCTGTCCCTGCTTGTTCAGCTGAGAGTGTTTGAATTAACTTGCCAGGCAATTTGGCACCATCCACTCTTTGGATCCGCTAGATGCAGAGGCAATCAGAAAAGACCGAAGAGAAAGCCCCAAGTCTCAGCCTCCTTGTCCAAGAACAACAGGGTAATAGTTCATGAGAAGTGATGCCCTTTAAATGTCACACAGTATCAGTAGGAGCTCAGGTGTTAGAAATACGGAAAACTAAGAAATGGCACAAAACGTGCCATTGGCACGGCGTGGCTGGGAAAGTAGAAATATTTATAGGTTGGTCTATCAACCACTAAAAATATCACTCCTTCCTTAAATATGCCCTTCTTTTCTCCTTAAGTAGGCTGCATTTCTAGTTGCCTAATGTTGAAAACAAGAAATATATTAATTGGTACACTTTTGGTGTATGATCTTTTCCAGTCTGTCCAGTGGAATGTGCCAGGTTAACAAGTTGCAATTAAAAAGCAAATATATTAAAATTGTTTCACTTATTCAAAATGAAATGTATTTTAGTGTTTGTTTGTCAAGTTTACCTTTCACAAACACCTATAAGATGCTGAGTATTTAGGGGTGTTAGTACTTGATAGTTAGATTTATTGATGCATTACTAAAAAATCATTACACAAGAGCTGCATAACTAATAGTATCATGAAGAATTTTTTCCATTAAAAAAAAAAATTCTTAAATTTATTTTGCTTGAACAGTTGGTGCACTGTAAGGACAGCAGCTATTCCACTGAGGACAAATTCAGTGAATTACTGCTTTGTAATTATCATCAATACCATGATTCTTTCCAGAAACCAAGTTCTCATTAAACCCCATTTAGTTTTCTCTAAGACAGAAATTCATTGTTCAGACACCTCTTTCTATATTATATTGAGCACTGGAAGACAATATATTATGTTTAATGACTTCAGATGTTAATATGTAGTATCCAACTTTGAAGAAAAGCAAGATAGTAAAAGAATTATTTTGAGCTGGATCACAGCCATGCAACTCTCTTGAATGGTACCTCTTGCCTTCAATATAACAGCTTCTCCCAAATCTTCTTCTGTGTTCCCATATGTATTTCTAATTCTGTACTCTGTAACTAGAAGGAGCAGAACAAGTAGACAAGGATAATTTCAGGAGCAAAACGTACCTTTATCTTCTGGTTCATTCCCTTCCACCTTCTTGGCAGCTGTATCTTTTTAGATACAGAGAGAGCTAGAGCTAGTGGGGATGAGAAGAGGGAGGGAGGGCTGATGGGAGATGCTGTACAAACAGCCCTTTGTTTGTCCTGACTTCTGCCTGTGACTGGCGAGCGAGCGCTGTTCTCCAGCAGCAGGTCAGAGGATGGGCTTCAGGAGCCACCTCTTGCAGTCACTGCCAGCCTAGTCTTGGGACAAAAATTTAATATATCCCTCCCAGTAGGAAACAATTCGTTCATCCAGGATCTGATGTGATATCTCTTCTAAAAGCAAAGCATAACATCCAGAAAAAGAGAAAAGATCATGTGGAATAACTGCGTCTCGCTTGTGAAGTGTGAGCAGGCTGGGGGAAATGGGAAGGAGCAGTTTTCTGGGGTTGCACAGCCAGAAAAACGTGGTTTCTAGATAGATGCCTTATTTTGCATTTGGTGGACAAGAGCAGGCCTACTCAAAAATCTAATGCAGTACTTCAATTTTTGACTTTGGGATCCTTTCAGTTTTCTGAAACTGACATAATAAAAAACCCCTTAATTATTTTAACCAGATTTCTAGTACAGCATACGCAATGATGCCATGCATCAAGTTCTTTACTGAACAAGTGTTTAATTAAGAGGTAAAGCATTACATTGAACAGTATTTCAGGGGAAGTTATTTTAGACTAATTCCAGATTAGTCAAATGATCTGGTACCATAAAAACACATAACAAGGTTCTTAAGTGGAATTGAAGTATTAGGTACTAATGAGAAAATAGTTTTGAGGGTGAAGCATGTGTCCTCATATTTCTGTTGCAATTTGACTCTCATTCTATTGTAGCCATCCTGGGTCTATTTTGCAATGGGAATAGAGAAGGATGATTGTTGAGCTGTAATACTTACCTTTTCCTTGTGTACGTTGTTTGGATTGTGATGTTGTCTTGTAAGAGTTTTGTTTTCTCTGTCTGTTGGGCTGCTTCCACCACAGAGGTTTATTAGGAGTACAAAACAGTGCCTCTGCTCAGCTGGTTCAGTTTACAATTTGATGTCTTGATGCTTGTTCAGTTTGATTTATTTGTATGCCAGAAGCGATCTAGGGCCTCTGTAAGAAGTGCATATCCCATGTTCTGCTGCCTCAGCAAAGAGAGGGGGTAAATGGCACAGTTGTTTTAGAAGCAATCCTTTGGAAGCTGAGCCTACCTACTCATGCTGATCCCATCCAGCAGGGTGTTCCCCCCTCTCTGCTGGAGATGGGCAGCTGGGATGGAGAGAACAGGGTGCATGGCTGTACTTCTGCCTCTAATTCTGGTTAGAAACGTGAGGAAGGACATTTTTTGCCACTGTGGTTACACACACAGAGCAACTTAAAAGGGAAGGGAAGAGATAGCTGCAGGCAGCAGCTGTCAGAACAGGACAGCCTTGCCTTTTCAGGGTGACAAAATGCCTGGTGCTCCCTCTGCCTTGCTACAGAAATTCTTTTCTGGTGCAGAGCCTGGCCACAGCGTTCCGTGCCTTAAACGAGATTATCGTAATGCCTCTGGGAGTACGCGGTGTTCCAGGGCAGCGTTCTCCCTGCGACGAGGGAGGAGGCTGCGAGCCTGGTGCGGATGTACAGCAGCAGGGGACTGGCTATATATAAGCAGGGATAAAACTTGGAGAAGGGAGTGAGAGCATATTGTGCTGAAGCACTGGATCTGAATGTCTTCTTACTGACTTGCAAATAAATTTTGGTCTGAATAATTTGAAGTTTTTATCAGAAGGTGTAATTAAAGTGTATTAGGATTATTCTCTTGCTTCCTGTTTAAGTTTTCTTGTGTTTTCCAGGGAATATAGGTGTGTTCAGAACACATTTTCAGAGCCCTGTTTGGACAGCAGTCCAGTAAACTGATAGTTTTGTATATAAAGTGAAGTGTGTGAGGGATAGTTTTCTTCAGGAGATGTCTTGCTGCATTTTGAGAAAAGGCAGTTCTAACAAAGTTGGTGTTTTGCTGGTGATTTTTTTTGCTCTCCTCTGTAGTTCCATGTACAGTGTTTTCAGTCACCAAAAACTTTCAGAAAGAAGATGAAGTTTTCTCCCTTGTGATGCTGCTTCAGAGTAGAGACTGAGAAGCAAAATAGAATTTGGAGGAAGCAAAAGTTTTGGGGAACTTTGTCAGTGAAATGCAACCCAAGAGTAGGTCGCTAAGGTTGCTGTAAAACAGCTCTTTAAGGAGTTAAAAGTGAGGTATGGGAAATGCATTGAAGGGCTGGGGAGCCTGCAATGGGAGAAAGCAAAGTGCATAGCTGGTACTTCCAGATTTTACCTTCTTTTCCCTTTCTCCACTTTGCCCCTGACTCATTGCCCAGCATATCTGTCTCTATACTGACTCTGTCTCGCTCCTTGTCTCCAGCCCTTCCTTTATTTTCGGTTTCCTTGGGCCTTTCTGCTCCAGCACCGCATCCCCAGCGGGCTCAGCAGCCGGTGTCTGGCACAGGCTGGCGGGGTGCCAGCTGTGACAGAGGGCTTTTGAAAATTGCAGAAACTTTTTTGTTCCCTACCATGGCATCTGGGATCTACAGGAGAACCGTGAGGAAATCATGCTTTTTCACCCTCCTTCATCTGTGTAGAGAGAGTAATCCTGAATTGTGTTGGACTCGTTTTATGTAGAGACACTCTTTTAAATGGACACGTATCCCTGTTTCCATCTGAAGAGGTATGGCATTATTAGAGGTAAGATGCAAAGTAGAGCTACTTTGGGGTTTTTTTTCTCTTCCCAAGGCTGAAGTCAGCAAGAAGTGATGGCCCATGCGGAGGCAGTGGCAGATGGAGGCAGGAGGGGGTGTGACAAGGTAGCAGCAGCAATCTGTAAGAGAAAAATAGTTTTCAAAGGAGAATGGCCCCTGGTAGGGTGAGACGGAAGAAAGAAAAGGCAGCATTGAAATTCAGCTGCAAAAGCATGGCTGCCTCTGACATATAGCATTATTCTAGACTAAATTTGTGTAACATGCCCTGGGAAAATGATATTTTTCTCTTTTTTTCCTTTTTTTTCTTTTTTTTTTTAAGTACCCAGTGCACTCTAAAATGTGCTTTGCATTTTTAACATGAGCCACACAGGTTTAGCTTTTTGCTGTCAACGAAAACCACTTTGCATCGTATTTGTATCCTTGATACCAACACTAAGCTCTTTGCAGGCTGACAGTGAGAAATAGCGATGCATCTCCGCACACATTAAATCTTCTTAAAAGATACCACTTTACCTTTGAATTAACCGGCTCATTCATACATAGAGCTCATATGAGGAGACCCATAAGGAGCCTCAGAACCTGATTTTGGCAGATGATGCAGTCTAAAACTGTACTTGAAGATTATAAAGGCCTGTAAGTGTTGTAGGGATGCACAAAGACCTTGGAGACATAATGCCAGTAGTAATGACAGTGCCAGCAGAGCTAAGATATTAACTGCTGTCATCATTTGTTACAGGATCACAGTGGATAGGGGACCTTGGATTCAATCATCAGCACAATGGGTTTTTAAGCAAAGATAAAAATCTTCTGTGTTCATTTTGCAAATATACATAAGTGTAAAACAAGTGTATATCTCGTGTTATATGCCTCATGTCACATTTTTCATCACTCAAAATTTATTATGTCAGTCAGAAAAAGTATTTGGAAACAGTTTTTTGTGCTTTTATTTTGTGCAATTTTAATTTTGCCCTTTGTTCTCTTGATGGGTTTTTTTAGGGTTTTTAAGAAGATGTGCTGTTAAAAACTCTACGATTGCCTTTGCAATTCTTGCATCTGATAATTTGTTTTATACCCTGTACTTGCCTTAGCCTGGGGGATTCATCTGAATTTTCTGGAACACTGTTCATTGTTTGTTCTGTACAGTAGTCCTTGTTCATCCAACATTTCTTCTGTTTTTTGTCTTCGTTGTTGGGCGCTGCTTTACTGCCAGAAGCTGTTTTCTGTGGAGTCCCAGAGCCCCTTTGTTTCCTCTCCCTCTCTCTGATTTTTGGCTTTCTGGTTTTACTGACATTTTTCACAACTTTTTCTGCGGGCCACAATCTGTGCTTGGTAAAATGGGTGAGCCAAAGTACCGGGCTAATCAAAGGCATCTTTTAGTGTATTTCCTCAGATCAATGGTCTGTTGGCATGCTCAGGCTGTTGCTGGCTTTTTCTATGAAGGCAGAGAGGATGCAGCATACTCAGAACCTGCTGATGTCATGAACTATCAATTCCAGACAGGCCAAATGAGTCAATGTTGTGTGTGTATATATAAAGTTTGGTGTCTCAAGCTGGCAAATGAATCTGAATGTGCTATCGAAAAATTATTTTAAACTGAGAAACTATGCCCAGCCATCGCAGATATTGCTTGTCTGATACCTAGAAATCCATGCCTGATGTTATTGGGTTCTGTTTGGGCCTGGTTTTTTACGGTTTAGCTAGGAATTAGCTATTGATACTTAATACCTGGCACTTGGCCTTGAGGGTGTGGAGTATTCTGCAACTGCTGAAGTATTCTGCCTGGTGCCAGGAGTCTGAGAGAAAACCAAGAAATATCTCTGCCTCTATCACCTTTGCTAGCTTCTGTCTAGTAAAAGAAAATAAAAATGAAAATAAAAACAAAACCTGCAAACTTAATTTGTTTTAGTTTTCATTAATCACCACCACCAAAAACATTATG
This sequence comes from Aleadryas rufinucha, assembly GCA_013397815.1. Lineage (NCBI taxonomy): Eukaryota > Metazoa > Chordata > Aves > Passeriformes > Aleadryas > Aleadryas rufinucha. Next base: position 375,713 of record VZTH01003995.1, read on the forward strand.
GCTACTGCACTGACTTCTGAAGTCCTCCACACTGCTGCCTTTTGCCTGCCAGGGTAGCTGTGACCCTGCACAAGGCTGCTTGCTGTGCACTCAGCTCTGGGGTGTTGCAGTGATACCATAAAGGTTTGTCCAGCCTTCAGACTTTCGCCCCAGCTGTACAGCCAGCAGGGACCTGAAAGGTATCAAGTGTGACTGTGTGAGGCAAAAGCATCTTTGCCAACAGGTTGGCCAACCTAGGGAGGACAGCTTTAAAAAGGAACAAGAAGGGAAGAAGATGGCAGCCCACAACTGAGCGAGGAAGCAGTAGTAACCTCAGGAAACTTGCAAAAGAATCAGGGGCAGAGAGAGAGGATACCATGCAGCTAATGGTTAGGCTGCCACTTAAAGGGCCTGGAGAAATAGGCTGTCAGGAACACCATGATGTTCAACAAAAGCAAAGGCAAAGTCCTGTATGTGAGGAAGAATGACTCCATGCACTACAATAGGCTGTGTATGGAACACAGCTTTGGAGAGTAGGATCTGAGGGTCCTGGATGGCACCAAGCAGTGGACCCTTGCAGAAAAAAAGGCCAGCAGTCTCTTGGCCTGTGTGAGGAAGAGTGATGTCAGCAAGCTGGATTGGTGATCCTTCCCCTCTTCACTGGTGAGACACATGTGGAATGCTGGGTCCAGATCTGAGTGACCTAGTGTGAAAGGAATGTGAATGAACTGGAGTGAAATCAGTGAAAGGCCACAAAGGTGATTGAGGGTCTGGAGCATCTATTGTACAAAGAGTCTGGAAGAGCTGGGACTCTTCAGCCTGGAGAAAGGAAGCCAAAGAGAGATCTTGTGTGTGTCTCTCTCTGTCTAAAAATGCCTGGTGGGGGTTGGGCAAAGAAGAAGGAGCCAGACTTTTCTTAGCGGTGCCCAGTGACAGGACAAAAGGCAATGGAAGCTAGCTTGAACACAGGAGATTCCACCTCAAAATCTAAAGGACTTTTTTATCTTTGAGGAAGGTAAAACAGTGACCACAGAGACTGTGGAGATCTCCTTAGAGATATTAAAACCCCAGCTGAATACAGGCTAGACCAAACTGCTACAGCTGACCCTGCTTGCAGGAGAGTTGGACTGCTTGGTCTCCAGAGGTCCCTTTCAACCTCATCTACTCTGTGATTTCAGCCCCTTGCTCAAATGAAAATCAGCAGTGCAGCATAGGCTCCGAACTGTAATCACCCATACTGAGTGCACCACCTTGAGTGAGCTCGTGTAATTGTGGTTTTACAAAGCAAATCTTTTGTTTGCAGACTCCCTATCTGTCCCTATCACTCTTTGTCAGGTCACAGCCCAGATGCCCTGGAAGAAGAGCAACTTCCCTGTGTTGCAGCAAGTGATTGTGTATGCCACCATTTGTTTCTGAACATTAAGTATGAACAGACAATTTCGTTTCTTTAGGAGCCTCTGATGAGGGATTTTTGCCAAAAGCTTTCCGAAAACTGCAGATGCTGTGATAGCAACTGAATTACTCTTAGCACTTAGTCACAGTTCCTCTCACAGTGGCATTCTTCCACCTGCTTTACCTGCCAGGAATAATTTTGGGGTACAGAAGCTGAAGGGTCTTTTGCCTTTGAGTCTCAACAGAACCTCTTCATTTGTTGATAGGTAATAATGAGGTCATTTTAGATGTCTATTGACAGGAAAAGGATTTGTTTTTCTGATAACTAACATAGAGTAATAGTTACAGTTCTTAAGCATTCGCCTTATTTTTGCAAAGTTGTCCCTCTGGCTTCTTTCATCCAAAGAACTATTACCTTTAGCTTCAATTACGTGGTCCCTTGGTAACTTCAAACTGATTTACAAAATCAGTTGTATCTCTAAAGGGCTCTATCTCCTGAGCAGAACTGCAGCTATTTTTTTCCAGGTCTTTATGAATCCTACAGCTACTGATAGCAGATGCTACCAGCTTTAGGGATAATACAAAATGGCTAGCAAATCCACTGGTGTTAATAGAGCTAATGGTGTCTGTGGTATTTCATATCTTGTGAGATGAAGACTGTAGGGACTCGTTAATTGCAGCTATGTATGTACCCCAAATGAAGCCCCACACGAGGAATTTAGAGGTTTCACCCAAACATTACTGATGCTGGCAGACACTGCATTCTGCATCCCTTTGAAATATGTTTTAAAAAGATAGATCTTTGGCTCTCAGGCAGACATGGCTCTATCAGAGGATGGAAATGAAGACAGAAACATCTCCACAGTCTGCGGCATTCTCCATGGGAAGTGAGATGGCATGCTTTGCTGCTGGAAGGGCTGTGTTAAGTATGCTGTGGGCCCTAGGTGAAATACTGCCTCTGTTTCTTTAATGTAATGAATGAAGGGGAATTTTACTGAAATCTCTTTTAAATATGGACTTTTATTCTGCACTCAAGACAAAACTTCAGTGTCTTATGCGTACAAGCTACATATTGCATTCATACTGACATTGAGAAAGAGGGCTCCCTAGACTTTTGGGTAACAAAACTGCAAATCACAGCTGAAACCTTTTTTTGAATGATATTAGACTTGATGCTCAACAGAGACAAATAACGTGGTCTTATTTGTAACATATGTCAGTGCAGCTGATTTTTAGCCAGCTTTAACTACTAAAGGAGACCACTTACTGTTGTAGTTTACTATCATCCTAATCCAGAAAAATCCATAAAGAATGTTATTTGTGGAAAAATGAATTTCATCTAATCAATCTTTATTTCTGAGCAGAGGCTGAAGAGGGATGATAATTATTCTCTCGCTGGGGTATACAATTTGCAATGAATACTTTTTACATTGTTCCCTAGGTCACTACAGTAAAGTGTATTACTCTTCTGATATTATTTTATTTTTCAATATTTATATATGCTAATTCAGTAGGAAAACAAGTCATAAAACGATGTCTTCATATACCTTTTTTGGTGATCCTCCAGTCAATAAAGAGTATGTTTTGGTTTTCATGAGCAACAGTCTTGGTAGCTCCTTCAAGGGTACTTAGGTGACTACTTCATTGTTGCATGTTTCTTGTCATCACTATAAATAGTTTGCAGAACTTTTAACTTTGCATTTAAATTTATCTTACAGTATATCTGTTTTCCAAGGTTTGAAAATAATATACATCTTCACAAGATATCTTTTATGCCGTATACAATATATGTGTATATACAGGTCCTCACCTGCTTCTTATGCAGTCTTCCTTGGTCGCTGGAATGACTGAGAATTTAATCCAAAGCATTGTCAAAAATGCTTTCCAGACTGTCCCTGCTTCAATGGAGACTTAAATGCATCACGTTCAGAATATCTAAAACTGAATTATTACTTTATAATCTTTGCACAGCCTCTTGGTTGTACTAGCAAGACCTGACAGTTGAGTGTTAGGTAAACATTATGCAACTCTTCAGTATAGAACTAGTAGAGTTCAGCATGTTTTGACAGCAAGTTGCCCAAGAAAAAGGACACCTTTGCGTAAAGCAAAAGCAATGAAGCAATTTACTGTTGTCTTCAGCAACCTTGGCCCTCATTAAACTTAAGCTATACCAAACACATGGAAAATAAAAAAATAATTTTATATGTGTGTATTTATGTAAATATTTATATAAAATTATTATTTTCTATATATTGCCCTAAGCCTGTTCACCACCAAATTAATCAGGACTTATTAGAGAGGATTACAGAATGGGTAAGGTTGGAAGGGACCACAGTGTCTCATCTGGTCCAACTTTCCTGCCCAAGCAGGGTCATCTTAGAGCACATTGCCTTTCTCCTTAAAATATTTCACTGCCATATTTGCAAGACACCTCTATGGGAGTAAGCTATAGAAACCATTTCATCTGGCTTTTCTGCATATATCTTAGCATAAAAATTTAATTGCCTATATGACATACATTTGCAGCAGAGTTCCCACTAGATTATTAACATTTTGTGGCTTTTTTTGGTTTACAGTTTCTATTTTAATAGTTCAGAAACAATTGCAGAGAAGCCTTTCTGTCCATAGGGTGACAACCCAAGCGTGAGCATTCTTCACATTTCTTGAGGCATGCTCGTTAGGGAGGGAGCTGGTTAACCAGTTCAAAAGGTTACCCAGTCCCTGTTTCCTACATATTTTTATTGGTTTTGTTGTTCTGTAATGGGACTGTCTCCCTGGGATTCACAACTCAAGTGAAAATTATTATTTGAGTTGTACTTCCTTTTAACCCCTCTTGCCAATGCTGTTCCTCACTGCTGAACTTGTATAATTCTGAGTCAGTGTTACCAGATTGCTTTTGTCAGTACCAGCACATTATCATGGACAATTCAGGGACTGGTTTTGTACCCTGAAATATAAACTGTCACTAAAAGAGCTTGTGCAGTTTGGCAAACCTGTCCTTGACAATAACTGGCATGCAAAGCAGCAAATTGACTTCTAGGTGGTGAATATTCACCATTTATAACATCATCTTGAGAAGTGCATGCTTGAAAGCTGTTTGCATTAAGTATCTTGGGTTTGCTTTCTCACCAACTTAATAAACATAGGAAGGCTTACTTAAATCCTAGTCCTCATTCTGCCAGTTCTAGAGGGCTTTTAGTTATCCAACAGGAATGTAATTTGTTGTTAATTATATTCTATAAAGCTGGATTTGCTAAAAAGTGTGAAGACTCTCGTGGCTTGAATACTCCTGCAGTGTTTACTGCAATGCTTTTTTCTTTGCTTGCCTTGTCCATGGTAGATCTAACCTATTTAATGACTTCATAAGTTCTCCTGTTGGATAAGGAGTCATTTCTGCTCTTGTATTATTTGTTGATAAGCTTAATTTAATGTGAAAAACAAACCTAAGCGTAGTTGATTTGCTGATTTTTCTTATCTTTATTTGCTATTCCAGTTCTATCACTGTCCTATTATTGTAGACAGTGAGCCCATGGCACCAGGAATTATAAAAACCCCCTGGAGCTAAGCGGAGAAATTCTCCCCAGGTTAAAGTGACTAAAAAGGTCTCTCTCTCAGAATGCCCTGTTCTGTTACAGAAATGTACCCTGGCTCTGTCTCTCCTATTGGCCCATTGGCCTCCCCTGCCCCTTTCTACCCTATATGGCCCTAATCCAGAATGTTCTCCCTTCCCTGTTTCCCCATTCACCCTTGTCCCTTAGTCCCTCCCTCACTAGTTTCCTATTCGTCCCCATGCCTTAGGCCCACCTATGCCCCATGCCCTCAGCTCTCCCCACCCCCATATTTAAGCTTGAATTCTGTATGGGTCTGGGTCCTTGTCACTGCCCCCGTTCGCTGCGTCTTTGTCACGGGCAGCAATGCTGGAATAAAGGCTGCAGTGGATCTGCACACAAAGACCCTTCCTGCCTCTTTGCCNGCACCTGTGTGTCTGTGTGTGTGTGCGCGCGTGTGTATGTGGGGGTGGGGGTGGGTGTGGGTGTGTCTCTGTCTGGGTGTGTGTGTGTGTGTGCAGTAGCTGCCGAGCAACTCTCAGCCAGAGGTGGGTTTCAGAGTCACAGCACCCCACCCAGAGCACCCCCGGAACCAACATCCTATCACATGTAAAGCTCAGACAACACCACCCAGACCCCAAAGGCATTTAAAATACAGAAGTATGAATGCTGTTCACAGCACACTATAGCAGCATTCAAAAGGTGGATTCTGAGGAGGAATAAATCAGCCTTGGAGTGACCACAACTTACCCCTAGCTGGTCACACTTAATCACTAGGTAAGTAAGTATTTTTCTAAAAAAGTCACTTTGGTAGCCATCACATATTCCTTTGGGCTTTTATTTTCCCAGTTTATGCTTTGAAGCACTTTAACATGTCATTTATAGGTTGTTTTGGCACTGGCTGCTCAGTGGCTGGGATTTGTCTTAAATTTAAACCCCAAGGCTTGGTTGTGCTTGGGGTGGCTAATGGATGAGGGGGATCATGTTTCCCCATACCAGCTCCCTGGAACTGTCTGCCCTTGGTCTGTTATCATGGTTAAAAATATGTGAGACATGTATGGGAGGGGAGGTCAGGATGCTGAGGAACTTCCTTCCTTGATGGCTTTCCTGAAGAAATGAGATTTCTAACAAAAAAAGGTGTTGTGAATAAAGATTAGTCTGTAAAGTGTAATGTAGTTGCTTGATGATGAAGAAGGTGTTCCTGCACAAGATTAAAAGAGAGAAAGACTACACAGTTCAGGAAGACATAAAGTCTGTATCCATTTTGTGAGATCTTATGGATTAAACATACCAAGGGTTTTCAGGACTCTCAGAGCTAGTTTTGTGCATATGTTATTAAGCATCAGTCTCTTGAAAATTAGTTGGGTTTGGTTACAAAGAAAAATGAGAAGTTATAGCAAGATTCTGTAGAATGTAAAGTAATTTTTTAGTTCTAGGAGGCAAACACAGTATCATTGTCATTAAAAGTATCTAAGTTCACATAATACGCAAGAACGTAGTCTTGTCACGTTCATGCAAGTACCTCTCTGAGAAAAGTTCTTTATTTGATTTGCTTGAACTCTTCATTCAAGTGCTGTAGCAATGTGCCCTTGATCTTTTATCAGAGGAATCTGATCCCCAGTTCTCCATATTGTGTGACTGGTGTCCAATCTTGCAACCTTTTGCTCATGTAAGCAATATTTGCTTATTTTAATTTGTCTTTTATGGAACTATGTGTGGATGGAGGAAGAACAGAATTTGTTTGTTGGTGAGCCAGGCAGTTGCAGAGTAGGAAAGTGGGAGATTGGGCTAGTAAGGAAAATAGATTCTTTAAACTTTTTCACCCTGTGAAAAGTAAAAATATAACCTAAATAATGGTTTGCTTTAGATATCAACGACCAACGTAGAAAAATACAACTGCCACAGAAGAAAAAGTAAGTTATTGTTTACTGAAGCTGGTGTTCAATTTCTTATATCCATCATCACCACCCTGAACAGTGATCCTGACCTGCAGGTATTAAATCTCAAGTTTGCAGAATTGCATCACTCCTTCCATCCTTCCTGAACCTCTGCTTAAAGGAAGGAAGTCACAGCAGTGCACTTTGTCTCTTTGGTGGTGGAGAGAGAGAACACCCCTAATGCTACTGAATTTGGGAAGGATGCTAATTCTGCCATTTAAGAACACAAAATTCAAGACTCCTGTCTGATTACTCAATAAGATAGAAAACATTTTTTAAGGTTCATGGCCTAGTTGAAGGTCTGAAGACATCTAGCTTGCAGAGATTCTGATAGGTGTGATTTAAATTGTACACCAGCAGTGTAAATCAGAAAGGAAAGAGGAGGCATCACAGGAAGCACATTGCAGAAATTGTACCTCATTGCTACAGGAGAAGACAGTGAATGAGGTTATATAATCAGCTTTGGACAACTTCATCTTCAAAATGCAGTGGTAAGTATTAAAATGCAGAACTGGCTTTCCTTACTGACATTTTTAAACAGGCTGTTTGACTTTATTCGTATTTAATTCTCCTTTAAAACTATTTTTATTAGTTAAAGCCTGACTTGAACACAACCTTTTTAGCTGATCAGACAGGTGGCTCATATGTGACTTTGTGCTGGTTCTTTGCTTGTTCTGACAGTGCTAACGACACCCTAAACTTTGCCTTGCCTGGAGAATTTACATCGGGATAACTGTGAACCTGTCCATAGGGTTAGTTTGATAGCACAATGGCCATACGGTGTGTGTGTATAGTACAAACATCCATATTTTTAGAGATAATATGGTATATCTTATTCTGCCTCCCACTGCCCAGCCCTCCCTGTTGCTCTGCCCTGAGGCAATGGGGACTTGCAGCCTGTGAGAGCTGGAATCCACAGGTCGTGTTTTCCTTCTGAAAGAGAGCAGCCCTCGGCTGGAACATCTACGCTTCATCTGCTGGACAGTCTCTAGCAGCACCTTGAATTTCTTTTACTGTCAGAACCTGGGGAGGCTTCAGGGTTAAGCCTCTGCTTATGAGTTTATGAGCAGCCTCTGTCCTTTGGAAGATGTGAATATTTAAATTCTGGTCACTCCCCTTTGCATCCTGCAAAGGAAATGAAATTAAATAATTGGCATCAGATTGAACACCTGCAGCATGTAAAAGACAATAATTAAAATAACTGTATTAACATTGTGTAATCAGGTTTTCCTTTCCCTTAGTCTGGAAAATCACCTATGGCAGTACTGTGGCTTCTCAACAGCTTATGTGGTGGTCTTCGAGTGCTTTTCTTGTGCACACACAGAGTCCAACCAGAATAATTTTATTCATTATATCAATTTTAAAAAGCAGAGATGCTTTGGAATTTTCACCTGAGAAGTTTCTAAAACTTCATAGCAAAAGACATTGAACTGCCTGGTCTAGCTTAAGTTAGCCCTTCTCTGAGCTGGACTAATGCAGTCCATGGCTTCCAAAAGTCCCTTTCAATAGTTTCATGGTTCTGTGAAACACCACAGTGCAATGCCTTCATATCAGGTACAGTCACAGTGCTTCTAAAATTATAATTGATTATGAAAATGTTGAAAAAAGGGTCTACAGCTTGCTCACAAGGGGAGGTGGAGGGGCAGGCAGCAATATCTGCTTTCTGGTGGCCATCAATAGGACCTGAGGGAACGGCATGAAGCTGTGTCAGGGGAGGTTTAGATTGGATATTAGGAAAAGGTTCTTCACGCAGAGGGTCATTGGGCACTGGAACAGGGTCCCTGGGGAAGTGGTCACAGCACCAAGCCTGACAGAGTTCAAGAAGTGTTTGAACTATCCTCTCAGGCACATGATGTGACTCTTGTGGCTGCTGTATGCAGGGCCACAAGTTGGACTCAGTGTTCCTTGTGGGTCCTTTCCAACTCAGCTTATTCTAGGATAAAAGCAAACCAGCGAGTTCATCCTCCTGTGCAATATCCTGCAGGGGAGAAAGCACCACCCTTTTTTGTGCTCATGACCCATTTTTGTGCCCAGCATGTAAAGTTTACACTTGGGCTTTTGCAAAGAGTGAACTGTCTGGATGACCAAAGTGCAGGGTAAAAATCATGTCTGCTGGTTGTCCAGCATGTCTCACGTGCGCTTACATGCCCCAAAATGATTTCTCCTTCCCCTTGCTCTCATTGGCGTGTTATCATCTGATTGAGCAGTGTTATCAAATGGTGGTGGTAAGGAGAGCCCCTCTCAGAAACCTGGTGACTTTGTAGCAGTTAATTAGGAGGAACATGTTTTTGTTGTGAGCTGCTGAGATAGTTACTGCTGTCAGTAACAGTCAGTCCCCGGATGAGGATCTGCACAGGCAGGTAATGCCAGGAGTGCCTGTCTGCCCCTCTATCTCTCCCCATCGCCGTTTAGATGGAGGTGTTGCTCTTGGTGAACTCACCCCAGATTCATTCTGAGGTTTGTTGGGGTTTTGTGTTTGTTTGTTTTTTGATTTGGTTTGGGTTTGCTTGGTTGGTTGGGAGGTTTTGTTTGTGTCTTTGGATTTTTCGTCTGTTTTTTACACTATCACACATTTCTGTGAGACCGTTTCACCAACTTGCCAAAAAAAAAAACAAAAAACAAAAAACAAACCCCAAGAAACAAAACAAAACAAACCGAACCAAGCCACACTGTTGAAACTTGTTATTTGGTGCCACCTGGTGTTTAAATGACCGGCGTGATGAGGGAGCTGTGCCTGTGCGGAGCCGGCTCGTGGGTTCGCGGCACGGGCAGACACCGCGGCAGGGTGCTCTCGGCTGGAGCTCCGGCTGCGCTGGGCTGCGCTGCGCTGGGCTGCGCTGCGCTGGGCTGGGCTGGGCTGGCGAGTGGGCAAACGTGCTCGGAACGAGGAACCTCACTCATCCTGAACAGCTTTGTGAACGGGTGCTTTCCTGCCGGAGAGGCGGTCAGTCTGCGCTGGAATTCGCCGGGACAGACGGCAGAGGGCATGAGTGCATGCCTTAAGCATCGGGGCTTGCTGAATTTCTCTGGCGGTGTAAATGTACCCATTTCCCTCAGCCTTTTTCCCCCTCTTTTTTTAGAATAGAGATGGCTATGTTTGTCATTAATTCCTGCATGCGTTGTTTTAATTTCTGCATGTTTCTTTAATATACCTCCTGTATAAATATAAAGCAAAATATTGCTGACAAGCCCAGGTCTACTCTGCCTGAGGGGATGGGAATGTACCGAGCGGAAAAAGACAAAAAAGTTAGGCATATGGTTGAGGAAGTCTAAGCTTCACAAAGAATAGCAAAAAGCTCAAAGCTGGTTTTCCCTCTTTACTGTTTGGTTATGGCAAAAAGAGTCAACTGAGACGTCCTTTTGATGGGAGTATTGCTGGGTTTACCAGACCCCGTGGACTGCCTTTTTAAATCTGTGAGACTGATCAAAAGAAAATGCTCAGCTACTCTAATCCTTTATAGGCATGTTTCACTCTTGTACTATTTAATTTCTGATAGGCAAGTTCAGGACTGAACTAATTTACTCCTGGCATGAAGCCTGGGATGTAACATGCCAAAGAGCAGTATATAATAACTACAATTGGATGGAGGAGTGTAGGTCAGCACATGTTTCACACCACTCCTTTTACTACTGGAGTCATGGGGTAAAATCTACTCTTTTTGCCAACTTTGGTGAAGGTGTAAATGCACATGCACAATGTAATGGCTTTAAATCTTGGATTCCTACTTGTATGCACCAGATGGATCTTGTATAAATGTTCCACTTTACAGCATGTTAGCATTTGCTAGTAGTTAGCTGGAGGTTATAGCTGCCAGACTTCTCTGTGGCAGTTTCCAGGCTTAAAAAAAAAAAAAAAGGCAAAAAGAGAAAACACAAACAGAGAAAACAATCACCCACACAAGAGGGAATGCTAGAATAATAGATAAAACTAGTTTTAAGAATTGCATGTACCTGTGTTTGTTCATGAACAGTATTTGATTTGGCTTGTCCTGATTTGAACTACATGGGGCACATGAATATCAGGATTTTTGAGAAAAGCTACCTTGATTTATCAGTTGTGATTTAAAAAGTCTTATAAATGTTTGTGTGTTGTACATGGGAGTAAATTTATCTTAGGAAATATATATGTGTATGTGTACATATTTTTCTTAAAAACAATTCTGGAACCTAGATAGGTTCCAAATTATTTTAACAATAATTTAATTTGATTATCTAGGTCAGAAGTATTTTTCAGCTTATGCACTACCACATATAAAATGCATTTGTGCTATCTGAATTTTTTAAATGCTTTTTTATTTGCTGACTGGAAGTCAAACTCTTCCAGACTACATCTTTAAGGCATGATAACATGTATTTTAGTAGGCCATGAATTCTTGCCTCAAGTCCAAATTTGCTCTTCTCTGTATACCTCAGGCATATATTAATGGTCTAGCAAAATATGCTTTAGAGTGTCTACTTTTCATATTTCTCCATTTCTCTTTCCTTTTCCTTTTCCTTTGGAATTAAATATGTGGTTGCTGAGAAAAAAAAAAAAAAAAAAAAGACAAAAGAAGGTTCCAAAAACACAGAAGAAAAATTCACCAGTTTTATAATGCACATATTTAAAACCTAAAATACTGGCTGGGCAATTGTTAAAAACAGGGCCAAGCCAGGCCTTTCTTAGCTGGCTTCTTTCTCTTGTTTTCCTTCTACTGCCTAATTCCCACTTCCTCCCACAACTTTCTTGTACTCCAACCAACAAGCACATTTTTGTCCTAATGAAAAGCACGTCAACACTTCTGTTTCAACATTACTATTACAGGTGTATAATAAGAGGTGCATGGTGCTGCTCCAGTGAGTTCCAGGAGGATTTCATCACACTGACACAGGAGGACAGTTCCGTGCTGTTAGTCCTGCCAAGTGCGAGGGACATCTTCATCCCTCACTCTCTCTCCTGAGTGTGTCAGAAGTTCAAAGCCTTGGTGTAATCTGGCTGCAACCCTGAACAGCCAGCACCTCCAGGCATGGAGAGGAGCATCCAGCCATGTTTGATGCTCCTGTGAAAGTCAGTGGCTGCAAAATTCCTCCTGCCTTGCACCAAAGGCATTGGAAGTCACACTCCTGGGCTCCCACGTCTCAAAGTACAACACGTGGGCCCTTTTTATGTGCTCATTAGTCTTTCCGCAGGCACTTGCTTTGGGGGATTAGTCTGGCAAGACCTGTGTCTGTCCTCTGCTAAACCTGGACAGTACCACTCTTGGCAATTGGCTCTCAGGTGATGCCAGTTTGTAGCACTGTGACTTCCTTCCTCTACAAGGTCATGTTCAAAATCTTTTGTTGTGAGAGAAATTTTTTTTTCTTTAAGTTCCTGCTGTACATGAAGAAGAAAACACTCATGTCTGTGATCATAGCCTAATGTCACAACTGCCTCTGTTGCCTTTTTCTGCAAGATCTTGCCACTACTCCTGCATTTAACTTCAGATAATGGTCTCATGCAGTATTTATAGATGATAATGTCACATTTTTAAAAATGTAGTTAAGAATGTCTGGAAATTTAATAGTTGCACTTCCCACCATGGGAAGCACATTTGCACAAAAACTAATTGTTAGCAATAGCTCTAATTGCCAGCCTTTATCATTAAACTTTGCCTTGGGTCAGCCTTTCTCTCTGCCCGATTATTAAGTACGGATTAAGAGGCTGTTGCTAGCATTAACTTTGGACTCATGAGGCATCGCTGTTCCCAAATACTCTGCACTTTATCTAAGCGAGCTTCAGCAGCAGAGCACTTTTCTTAAAACCTTCATTAGTGACCAACTTTCAGAGGGACCGAGCACTGTAATTGGATTATTTCTTCGTGCTGGATGCAGAGGATACAAGCTTCTGCTTGTCTCACGCTGCCGCCGGGCCCCTCCCTGCTCCCTTCAACAGCAGAGGTATTGTTGAATGGCCGCGGTCTGGGGGCCGTGTCCTTTTGTGCTGAGAGGGCTCGGATTCCCTCGTGCTCTCCAACGGCGTCTCCCTACTGGAATGCTCGGTGGAACATTTTAAGCTTTGGAAGTGTTCGCTTCTGAGCTAACCGTGCTGGCCAGGGTTGATATATGTGGGAGAAGAGGCATTAAAATGCCTTTGGATGTGGTTTCCTAAAAGCTTATTTACCGTATGAATTGTTAAAAAAAGAGAAATGTGTGTATCACGCTGGGCCATGCACAGTTTCCAGGCACATCTTACAGATTAAAAAAAAAAAAAAAAGTCTTTCCTGCCTGTTGAATTTATGGCTGAGATAGGCAGATTACTAGAAACACTTATGTGTTTAATCTTTTCATGTTTTGAGTGGGAGAACGTAAAGCAAGGAAAATGGCATGGAATTGCTTTTTATTTTGTGGAGACTGTAAATTCTGTTATGGAAAATGTAATAAAGAAGCAGCTTAAACAAAAAGAGTGGCTGTGTGAAATCACAAAATTTCCATTGGGTGAAAACAAATCCTAACTTTATGTACATTTCCCTGGAGAGATGTAATGTGAATGCTTACAGCTGTTTTTAGTTTCTTATTCCCTGATTAGGTTTAAATTAAAGGAAGGATGTCATATTGAATTGTGAAGAATTACTTATTTTGTGTATTTTGGTTTTTACATACTTTCTATCACGGTCTCGCTGTGGCACTTGCAAGGACCTTTTGAACATGTGCACACAAATAATATTAAAAGTGAACTGGCTGCAGTGTAGTGGTTCTGACAGAGAAATGTGTAGAGCTCTCACATCTCCCTTCCTGGTGCCTCCACCACGAAGAGAAAACTACTCCGCCGTGCCAAGCTTTCCCCTTCAAGACAGGTTTGTTGCCAGCTGAGAAAGAGGGACTGTGTCTTACTGAAACCTCACCTGCAGCACCCTCTGCTCCCGGGGGTCCTGCTGAGGGACCAGCAGCCCAGAACAACTTTGCCAGCCCAGATCAGAGAGGACAACTTCCCTGAGATAGTCAGTGTGTCCAAGGCTGAGTGATACCTGGAGCAAGCTGAGCAGGAGGGGAGAAGGAAATGCCTCAACCATCTGTGCTATTCCTAAATTCAGGCTCTTTATTTTATGTCTGCTTTCAGCAAGCATTCGGGCAATCCAGCAGCCCAGAGGTTTGCAATTCACTCTCTGGGGAGATTTATGTCTCTCTTCCAAAGGGAAGTGCTTTTTTTGCTGGAGAAGACAGTATTATATGACTTACCTAAGTAGTCACAGCAATATGCTGCAGCTCCAACTGGGTGCAGGTTTGGTTCTGGTACAGATGAAAAGATTAAAAGTACTCAGTTCAAACAACTGGCACACTCAAACTCTTTGTGTGACTGTGTACAAAGACAAAAAACAAATTGTAAATTGGTTTTAGAGCATTCCGTGGGATCCTTCCATTATAATTTTTCTAGCAAATTATCAGCTCTGCAGGAGTTGTAAGACATAAAGGATTCATTAATAAAAACTACTCTGGTAAATATATATATATATATATATATATATAAAAGCATATATATTTTAAAAATAGAGTATAAAAAAAGAATAAAATTCTATGAATTGGACAGAATAAGTGCTGCTTTGAGTGATGGTGTTTACAGAACTATGGTGTGTACTGCAGCACACCATTTGGGGTTGGGATCAAAGGGGAAGAAGTCTTGCAGGAGCTCTGTGCCTGGTGGGTGTCTGTAGTTTGCACAAGTGAATGAACAACTTGCTAGCACAGCCTCTGCAGAGCAAGATGCATTAATGTAATCTAGAGATGCAAAGAAAATGCTGTCTCGCTGCAGCTGGAAATCATGCTCCTCTTAGATGTGCGCAGAACTGAACATCCCATCTGGGTCTTTGTCCTGCTGTAATTGTCTCTCCTCTTTTTCCTTCTCCAGATAAGGTTGTTTATACCATGCTATGTTTTTGAGTGGAGGACAAGGAGTCTGCTGCTGACCTGCAGGGTAATTGCAACAAAAAAGGTAGAATAATATTCTGAGAAGTAGGATTCTCAAAGCTGGCAGGTAAGAGAAAAGGAGGATAGAAACAAGGGTGTGAGAAGCAGTTTTACTCTGAGCCCCTGGGCATCCTGGGGAGAAGCAGCTCTCTGGTATGTTTGCCTTGGCTTTCACTGGGCTTCCCTAAATGCTCTGTTCCCCTAGTCCCAGCTAACATTAACCCTCTCTCCTGTAAAGACGGGGTATTTGGGCCAGGTGTGCTGCTGGGGAAGGGGAGACCACCCCTGGGAATGCAAACACTGGCATAATCCGGTGGTGGGGGTGCTGCAGCCTGTTCTAGAGCATCCTGGTGGCTGAGTTCTCCCTACATGCCTCCGAGCCTGGGGAGGAAGAGGAGATCATGGAGCAGGATGTGGGATGAGAAAGCTGCTGGTTGCCACTGAGCTTTTTGAGAGACACTGCTTTAAGAAAAATATTAACCATGGCAGTTATACAGCAGAGGTATATGGCCATATCCTTATAATTAATTATGTGACTTATGGAGTAATTCTCCTGTCCTATCATTCTCTGTAGAACAGAAAGAAGTTAAAACTCTTTGATGTGCTTAGAAACATCAAATCTGATGACGCCTTCAGTGACCATCAGCACAGCCCCTGGTTTTCATCATCCCGAGTAAAGAACAGTCTGAAGATGATGACAATTTGCCAGTCACAGTGTGTAACACTACTTCTAATTCTCTTCAGTCAAGTCCATCTTCAGGTCTGACTCATGCCACAAGGCACTGGAACCCACACAGCCTCTGCAGGGGCCAGCAGCTGCTTCATGGTCCTTATCCTCTAGGGACTGAATATGTCTCAGTGTATAAGCTGTCATGCCTTATCAATGTCTTATGCATCAGCTCCTTCCTGTCTGCTAGTCTAAAGACATTTGGATATCTGTAGTCTCCAGCAACACCTTTGTATAGTAATAATAATAATAATAATGGATTCAAACAGGCAGTTGCTTTTATTCTTGGAGAAAGGGTGACCAGCAAATCACATTAGCACCCAGAAATTTCCAGATTCGTCGTGCTTTATCACTGTACGTATCCCATCTGACACTGACTCAGAATATTTCTGTAGCATTTTCTCTTCTGTAACATGGAGGCAAAAGAGACATCTGCTTCTCAAAAGTACATTGTAAAATTAAATACCTTTCTGTTTTGAAGCACTTTAATGCAATATGAACAGGAGCCATAAAAGTACCTCAAACTGAGTGAAAGAATATTTTATTATACGCATTTTAGAAAAAAAGCCCCTGCAGAATAGACAATGGATACTTTATGAGTTTTTCTACCTTCCTTTTTAAATCAGTTATGAGAGATATAAATTTGTAACTTCACTACATTGATGCTTTTTTTTTCTTTCATTCTCTTTGCATATCTATAACTTACTGGAGCTTCCACATCTCCTTTCAGACAGATTACTTTTTCTTATCAATCTGTGATGTTTTGCTGAGCAAATAGAATGTCCTTGAACAATACCACTCTTTAGCCAGTCAAGTCACCAATTTATTTCAGCTTTGTAAAACTGACACCTTTTCAAGTTCCCAGCATACATATTGCCACCCATATCATGTTTTGTCTGCACACAGCAAATTCGACTGGATTAAAGACACTAGTACCACAACTCTTAATTTTTTAGATCATTGAGTAGAACTCTGGCCTTCCTCATACTCAGGAAAAGAGGGCAATGGGAAAGAATGAGTAAGACAGGTAGTTGCTCTACACACACTCATGCGCAAAAAAAAAGTTTTAAAAAAAATTCCCTCTGCTTTTGAAACGTGGGTTTGCTGCTCCCTGTTCTTGACTGAGATAGAGACCAAGAAGGATGTTGCTCCTGCCTGTAGCTTGTAGGTCCCTGCAGTCCCTAGTCTCAAAAAGGGAAAACAGAAACAAATTTTCCAGTACCAACTACTCAATTACACCCTTGCTGTCAGGCGAGGTGTTCCATGAAGTGCGTTGGTGTGTTTTGGACATGTCACTGAGTGATGCATTTAATCAAGAACACCTTGCAGTTGTGAGCCTTGTTATTTTTTCTTTTTTTCTTTTTTCCTTTCCCCCCCTTTTTTATTCTTCTCTCTTTTTTCTTCTTCTGCCCCTTTCCTCTGTTGTCTCACCCCTCTTTTGCTTTTTCCCCTCTCTCTCTCTCCTGAATAGTTGAATCTATTGACAAGTAAATCCCCTCCTTCAATTACTTTAATATGCTTTCATACCATGTTTGCTCCACTTTATTTCTCAGCTTTGTTATTTCCACTCCCCAGTAAAATCTATCACCTCTGAGTGAGTTATTTGCTTTTCTGGACTGCAGCAAATACCACCCACTCTGTTAAGGTCAGGCTCCAGCTCCTTGACTTCTCTATTGTTCTGTCCCTTCCTTACCCACTCTGTCATTGCAGTACGACAGCTCCAGCTGGGAGGGCAGGGAAATCACTCCCTCAAGAGCAGTTTATCACAGCAATAAATGTTATGTGTTTTACTAGGATGCCATCAAAGTTCACCATCACAACCATCATGCTGAAGTCGAAACAATTGTTTCTTTTATTCATCTATTATATGTACTTTTTGGTTAGGTGTCTATATCCTGCAGCGATCAGCATCCTGAAGGTACAAGGCACTAATTCTAGCTTCTGCTGTGTTGTGAAAATTGCAGAATTTGCAGTGAGAAGCATCATAATATTTTTAATTAATTACTGCTTCTCAGTTTTCTTCCTGCTCTCCCTACTGCCTGGGTTTTAATTACTTTGCTCGCATAGGCGTCTCCAAAGTCACGTCATTAAACGGTATTCATGGCCTTTACATTTCTTTCAGGTTATTTGCTTCTTTTTATAGTACTGCCTGTGCCAGCTCTGTTAACTTCAAAGCATAAGAAGCCTGAAATTTTTGTGATTGCAACTGGTACTCAGCAGAATCTGGCCAGTAGTCTGAATTGATTTGTCATTCATGAAACTAAACACTTTAATTTTTTTTTTTTTTTTTAGATACAAGGGAGAAAAGTGAAACCTTTGTGCTTACGTTCCCTCCTCCATCTTCCTACTAAATATTGATATTTCCTCAGCCAAGAGAGCTTAATAAAAACTGAGAATAGACTCTACTACATTAATTTCATCCAGCAGAATTGCTTGTAGTAATATGAAAACAAGTTGTTGAATGTGTGACAGGGTAATTCACTGAGCACTAAAGGAAATTGCTAAAAACAAAAAGAAATTTGTTATACTCTAAGCTCTCAGTGACATATGAGAGCTCCAGTATTCTGTTGGGAAAAATGGTCAGCAGCCTTGCAGTGACATATGTTAGGTATCTCTATTCCCTGAAATGCAGGTTTGGATTGACTGAAACCCTCTGAGGCTTTAGGTTAAATTCCTAGCAATGCTTTCAGTCAAGAACATGGAGGGAACACTTGAAAAGTCAGAATATTTAATTTCAACATTTTTCCAGAGAAACTTCTTTAATTCTTTATTTTTGGGGTTTTTTTAACTTTTTTTTCTTCAGAACACCATGTGTCTAAATCTGGCTCAATTTAGTGAAGGGAAGAGAAAGCAACACCCAAGCCCACTGTCTGAAGCATCTTCTCCTCTTCCTCTCTCTCTTCTCAGGCAGAAGGGGATGGCAGCTCCTCTCACTCCCACTCTTCGCCCTCTCCTGCCAGTGGCACTGCAGTTACCTACAATGACCATTGCAGAGACAACACTGTGTCTGCCAGTGCTCCTAGAGACCTATTTCACAATGAAATAGAGGCTCAAAGTCAAGCTAAAACAGAGTCAGCACCTCTTAAAACCACCTCACTGGGGACCTTTGTGAAGACAGGTCAGGGATTCAGTGATAGGGCTCCATCCCCCTGTCGCCAGTGTCAGGCTAGGTACCCTTGAGAAAACTAAGTACTCTGCTTACATACTGCTGGGATCTTAATTTTGGGACCGCTGTATGGTTTATTTCATTTTATGTTAACAGGAATACCAGCTGCAGACAAATTGGAGAAAACTTTGCTTTGACTAATGAACCCTACCCTGTATATTGAGTCTGCAAGAAGAAGAAAGGAAGATGTATCGCTGGGGAGATGGGACTCAGGCTCAAAGAGGTAAATATCAAATGCAAAAGCAGTGGATCATTAGATGAGATGATATAGCAGGGCTGTTCCCATTGGTGTCTACAGCTGTTTTCTTTCTGCTGGTATAGTCAGTGTTCACTTACTGGTGCCTGATCCAGCTGCATTAAAAGCCTTTGATCAAAAGGCAAAGAAAGACATATTTTCCTGCTGCATATTTTCCCAGGTTTGAGGGTTTTTTCAGATGGAGATAGATGTTTGAGCAAAAATATTGTAAAAAGGTTGTGTCCTTGTCTCTGTGGACTTTAAAGAAAGAATGCTGACTGAGGGTTAACTGGTTACTCAAAACAAGTGTAAATTCTTGAGCCTAGAAGTGTTTCCTAAGTGCATTCCTGTTAGGATACGGTGTGACTTCCCACCACCTTGGCTGTGGAGCACTGACATGTAGTTCCGGAACCCAGTCAGGGTTTGGGGCTGTTTTCTGATGGGTAGTTTGGTGGCCAGCAGTTAGAACAAGAACAGGAGCTGAATGAGGCTTTTCAGGTGAGATAGTTCAACATTTGCGTGGCAGTGACTTGGGTCGTTTCATGGTTTCCATGGTTTCAGTCAGCTTCAGTCAGCACAGGCTTTGAACTCTACCAAACTCGAGAACTAGGCTTTCAGAGCCAGAAATAGGAGATCCAGAAGGCACAGCACTTTTTCTACCTGGCTTCCACCTCTTTATTTCGAAGACCAAACACTGCCTCCATGTTGGGGTATGCATTTATTTCAGGGCCCCTGGGAGTACTGGAGCCTGTGTACTGCCAGCTCCTGGAGGGGAAGCAGTTTCTTTTGCGTGCTACTATTATCCCTGGTTTTATCTAAGGCTGGAATGCATCTGCGCATTGTTGGGGTGTTATTCCTAATTTTTATCTCTTGGCTTGCCTTCAGTTCTAAGTCACTGGCCAAAAGTAGTAACGTATAAGCTGGCATTGATGTCAGGAGTACGATCACTTTGACCTATTGTAATAGGTTCCTCTGGCCTTTGAGTGCCCGCAGAGTTAGTGCAGTTTTTTGGACAGAAATAATATAAACAGAGAATGGATTTATTTATTGTAGCCAGCTGAGACCAAAGTCAAAGAGACAGCCTCTTATCCATCTCAGCCAACTGCAAAATGGGAGATTATTTAAATTCAGCACATCAGCAGAGCTTTGCAGTAAAGGCATAAATAGTTGCAGACCAGCTCTAATGCCTTCCGAGGTCATCAAAAATTATTTGACTTCCATTTTGGTTCACATGTTCAGGTCCCAGAGACTGATAGTTTAATAGTTCTGGGAATATGCAGGTGCTCTTCTAGTCAGCTGACTCATATTTAATTTGGTTTGAAGTGTTGCCTCTGGTCAAGGGAGTGACTATGGCTTCCTATGTCGAAAAGCTTTTCACATCCCTTCCCTGTGTAACAAGAGCTGTTCAATAAAATGGTGCTCCTCCTGCCATTACCTTTTAGACCTGTGTTTCATCACATCCAAGGTAGCTCACTATTTTGAACCCCAAAATTGAAAACAAACAAACAAACAAATTATATAAAGCATTACAAAGCCTGTAGTCCTTTAGCATAGCTGTGCTATCTGCAGCTCAGACTTCTGCCTCCTCAATATGAGCATGTTTGGTTAAAATAGTGGGGTCCAAATGATGGATGGAATGGCTGCACCATATCTTGGGAAAACATTTAAAAGGGTGTTTTGTTTTTGTGAGCACATTTGGGGTTTGATGTAATAGAGCTTGCAAGAGTTGATATAGAGGAAATTATTGCTTCTCAATAAAATTCTCCATTTTTATTGGCTTGCATACAGAGAATGGCAGCCAGCTGATAAAATACTCGGTGGAATTTTCTTTCCATCTAGCCATGTGCTGCTCTACAGCTATGAAGTGTGTCCTTTTTTTAAACTGGGCAAAATTATGATCATTTGAAAGCATTTTGTGTTTATCATACTACTTTTTATGTGGAAGTCTGCATATTTTGTGCTTTAACTAAAATTCTGTCCTTTAAACCTGCTGGCTGTGACAGTAAAGTAAAAAAATAACCATAAAAATAATCATATAAATCTCTTACCTGTATCAGATACTTACAGGCAAAGTAAGATGTATATTCTGCAGAAGCATTTTTAGCTTTTCACATGCTATTTGGATTCCCTATAGAATGTCCAGTTAAGGAGATATATGTATACATACATATATACATAACACAGCTTTGTAAGACAGAAGCTGTAAACAACATTTGCAAAATATTACTTCATCACGGCCATGAAAATCTAGAAAACAGATCAGCTCTACTATCTTCCCCAAGATAAACACAGACTTCCTCAGAAATTTAAACTCCGCAGCATTACTTGCATTTACTAATAACAATTCCTTAACTTTCCAGAATGGAAATTCTTCCATTTCCTACTCATTCAGTTACTGGAAAGTATGAGGCATTTTATCACATTAAACTGTAGGTGTGGGGTTTTTTTGTTCCCAACAGGGAATTTGGTTCCTAAGTGTTAGGGCCAGAAGAGGACCTAGCTGGGAGTGTTTTAGGTGCCTGCTCTCTGGAATAATTGCCATGCTCTCCATCTTCCCAGGATGTGCACAGAGAAAGCCGGGTTGCCCTAGGAGAGAAGCCCCTGCAATCACAATTATGCAGAACTACCCAGACACAGAGCACCAGGGATCTTAAACCTTGTCCCTTCTGCGGTGCTACAGGAGAGGCTCTCCTCTGCATGGCATCCACAGGTACTTCAAGGGACATCTCCAACAATAAGGGTTAAGAGTCTCTTTTCTACCCAAGACACCAAAGAGCACTCACCTGGTGGGTAATTGTGAAGGCACCGAAAAGCACCATCTGGCAGTTTTCACTGTTGCTTGTGAGGAATCAAAGCCTGGTAACAGGGTAGGTTGTGTTTTTCTGGGCCTTCTGCATCATCTTCTCTGGGCACTAATTGCTCTGGATGCTAGTTTCACTGCTTGGTTAACAGGTGAGCTGAGTCCTCCTGCAATCCTGGCAGATGTAGCTGCCAGGGAATTGTAAAAATTAAAAAGGTAGGAAGCCAGTTGCTTCCATCAGAGCTTGATGCTACAGAGTTCAGCTGAGCAAATATTGCAGAATGATAGTTTTATACCTAAATAGCAATGTATCACCTGAACTCTGCTTTCCGTGCTATTTCCTGACCTGCCTTCCCATTTCAGTGACATTTTGGCTAGAATTCAGCAGGGGTTAGGCTCAGCTGAGTAAAAACCTGCTTACTGGTGGCAAGGCAAAGCAGTTCAGTGCTGTTCAGATCTGTCCTGATAAGTTGTAAGGGTTCCAGGGTACTCATGTGTTATATCTGCTTTCTGGGCAAGCTGCAGCTGAGAAAGGGATCTAACAGTGGGGACTGAGGTGTCTAACCCCATTTCTTGACTCAGCCCTGTCCACTACTTTTGTACTAGTGATAGGCTCAGTCTATCTACCTCTCTGTCCCTAGAAATTTACAAACTGCCTCAGCTTTCTCATTATCCAGTTTGGTTTGCTGGTCACAGGATGCTTCCTCTGGAAACTTCTGTTGACTAGCTCCAAGGTGGAGGGGAAACCACACGATGATGATAGCAATCATTTTCATATCACTTGTAGTGTACACCATGACTGGTCTGTCCACATAACCATGGAAGAGGCAAATCCTCTGACTGCTCCTGCAGAGGCTGGAAAAGAGTACAGCAATGGGGGAGAGCCTTAGTCATGAAAACCCTTTCTTTTAATGTGCAGCATCCTCTCCACAGAAGCCCTGAGGGACACGTTGATGTGTTGGCATGTTTCCAGCTGGTGGGTGTGATTCACCTGACTCACCCCCTGAAGTGTGTCCGCATAACATCCACACATTATGTACATAAATCAACTTTCACCCGAAGAATGGGAATTCTTTGTTGTCAAATGAATGTGAGCTGTGAAGAACCTGCAAAGTGTATCATAGCAGTCCTGAATGGTTGTCAGCTTTCCAGAGGGTTATGCTGTTAGCTGGAAATATCTCGTTGTTCAGTTCCTAGAGTTTTCCAGGCCTAAAGTCTCCTTGTCTGAATTGTCAAACATATCGTTGTCACCAGAGACAGCTGGCACAGGAAATAATGCCGTGAAAGAAGCAAGTGATACAGCACTTTTGCAAAACCTTTTACAAATCTGTATTAAAATCAGTCTTTTATTTCTTATTAAATTAGCATCATACTATGCTGAAATTTTTATGCACTAGTTGAAGAGTTACAGCTAAATGATGTTATGACTCATTATGGCAATACGCAGCAGCATTGACCCAGACTTGTCTCCCAGTCCTCCAAATCTTATCCATTCCACACTTGGTTTACCACAAAAATGTCCTGCACTACTATAAGCTTAAAACAAGAGGACACACTTTAACATTGTTTCTGTGTTTCAAATGCACAATGGTGGTTTAGTTAACAGGAAGCAGATTCAAGCCTGCTCCAGACACACTGGCAATTAGGCATGTACCAGTTCTCCATTCTGCCAGAGCACAGAGTGAAAGGAGATACCCTTTCTCTGGAGCGTGGAGAGGAATAATTATGGATCCTAGGAAGTATTTAAATGGAAACACTAGATTTTGAGTCAATGAACTGCAATAATGAAATTCATTTCTGTGATGCCCACTGCTGGGAATCACTTCCTAACAGGAAGATAGAGATATAGAAAGAAGGTAGAGTCCTCTTCTCGGATGTGCAGAGCAGAAGGACAACGGGCAGCAGACACAAACTGGAAAACAGGAAATCCCTACTCAGTATAAGGAGTTGTCAGACCCTGGAGCAGGTTGTGCAATCCCTGTTTTTGGAGATATTGAAAACTTGGTTGGACAAAGTGTTGACTACCTGCTCTAACAACCTTCTTTGAGCAGGAGGATATTCTACGTGAATGCCTGAGGTCTCTTCCAACCTACACGTTCCTCAAACTCCATGTGTGCGAGAACTGTGAGTCCTGCAGTGCTGTAGCAGTGGGAGGCTTGTTGCAGGCACCATTCAGTGAAGAAAGGGAGGAAGCAATGTTGCTTTGAATGGAGTTTTCTGGAATATACCTGAACAATCTGCTGGAGAGGAAAGGGAGACAACTTGGTCAGATGGGTGTTGGTTTCTGTTATAGATAGGTATCCCATGGCACCAGGGATTATAAAAACCCCCTGGCGCTAAGTGGAGAAATTCTCCCCAGGTTAAAGTGACTAAAAAGGTCTCTCTCACAATGCCCTGTTCTGTTACAGAAATGTACCCTGGCTCTGTCTCTCCTATTGGCCCAT
>VZTH01003995.1:400044-437805 GCA_013397815.1 Aleadryas rufinucha
CCTGGAACCGACAGGTTTCTGCACAACACTGTTGTTTTGGGGAGCATTTTTTTTTTTTAAATTTTAAATATTTTTATTAATTCACTTATTCTTCCTTCTGCCTCCTTTAGTGACATCTAAACTAGAAGTAAACATATATTTTTAATGCATGTAGTCACAGGGACAAACAAACTATGCCACATATGGTTGGGAAGAAGATCCAGCTACAGCAAGAGAGAGCAGTTGACGGTTGTGAAAAGACACGTGAACATGGTGAGAAGGCAAGAAGTTGCAAGATGTGCAAATAGAAGAGACTGTCATAGGTGGTAAAGACTAAGTGACTGTTGTTACCACTTTTCCATTTCTACAGCATTTGCTATAGCAGAGTTCAAGAGCCAATGGCACACAATCATTGAGCAATTGTGTGCTGGTTGCTGTTGACCACAGAATCACAGACTATCGTGAGTTGGAAGGGACTCACAAGGATCATTGAGTCCATCTCCTGGCCCTGCACACAGCAACCACAAGAGTCACATCATGTGCCTGAGAGGATAGTTCAAACACTTCTTGAACTCTGTCAGGTTTGGTGCTGTGACCACTTCCCTGGAGATCCTGTTTCGGTGCCCAAACAGCCTCCAGATGAACAACCTTTTTCTAATATCCAACCTAACCCTCCCTGACACAGCTTCATGCCATTTCCTCAGGTCCTGTCACTGAGCACTAAGAGATGAGATCAGTGCCTGCCTCTCCTCTTCCCCTCACAAGGAAGTTGCAACTGCAATGAGGTCTCCCCTCAGTCTCCTCCAGGATGAACAGACCAAGCAACCTCAGCTGCTCCTCATACGACTTCCCCTCAAGGCCCTTCACCTTTGGACATTCAAATGATGCCAGAAGATTGTCAGGAAGCTTAGACAGTGGAAGTAGACAGTGTGATTCTTTAGAGCAAAAAGTAGCATTTTAGTAATTGCTTTCAGAGTGAGTTCTAAAAGATGGCTTGTTATTGCCCATAAAGGGTGTATTTCTCATGTTACTCTTATTGGAAGGAGCCAAGGTTTGAGGCATTGGTGAGGTACTTCTGTGGCTTGGCTGATGACTGTCATCCATTTCTTCAATAGATTTGGGTTAATATCACTGGATGGCTTCAAGCAAGCCTCCTTAAAACAATGCTTCTGACAACAACTGAAACACAAAAATGGGCATTTAAAATTTAATATAATCGCAGTAATGTAAAGAGCACTGCTTTCTTCTTTTTTCTTCTTCAGATTCACATTCACAAGTGTATAGAGATGTCATTTATGTCCGAGACACATTAATTTCTGATTTTTTTCCTTTAACTCTCTTAATTGGAAGAAAGTATGTTGCTGCTGATTTATGAACTCTTCAGAAGTGCCAGGGATCATTTTAAATGTACACAGCTGCTCTGCAGTAGTTTAACTTGGCAGATAGTATTAAACCATTGAATTGTGTCATTTATTTGTGTATGCACACAATAAGTTCCTTGTGCAGGTTCTTCAGAAAAAGTCTCAATGTTGATTCGGAAATGTGGCCTAAAAATAACCTAGCCCCATGATTTATTGTTTTGGTGCTTGTCTCCAAACGGTACATCTAAAATGAAGAATGAGATACCGTGTGTACCCCAGATAAGGCAACGGAATGGAAACCATCCGTAAGAGGAGCTATAGACCGAGGTCTAAAATGGAAAAGTTCCCAGGGTGAACGAGCAAGACACACGATGGGAATCAACTCGTGTTGTTGGTATTTGGGAATGCTGCAGCTTATTTCTTTGCTAGGCAAGGGAGTGTATGACGTTGTGTAATGAGAAAGAGCAGCAGTCGTGACAGCAGTATCACTGGTTGTAACGGAGTATAAATCAGGGCAGTTTACTCTGTCATTCCATTCAGGGCATCATAAAAGTAACGCCTGTCGTCTGGAAAAAATCTGAACTCAGAGAATTATATAATGCATTTCACATGCACCCTATAGAATGTATAAAATCCTACAGTACCAGAAAATAAAACACTTAGAAACCGAGTCTTTATACTAAGGGGTGACATCTGAAAATATATTCTATAATCAATACTATGTGACTTGATTTATGTCTTAAACTATTCTATGGGGGGAAAAAAGTAGCAGTATAGATTCTATTATGGCTCTAAAAAATAACTTTTTAGGCCATGATACTAATCTCTTTGATCCATACCACTTAATGTATTGAAAAGCAAAAGAACTTCCCTTATTCCTCCTTTGGCTGTAAAATGGACTGAAAACAGCCTACAGGGAATTGTAGATCCAGTTACATCCTCGACAAGAGAACCTAATGGGCAGTGTTTAAAGACTGATTGATAGACATCATCTCTTGATGATCATAACAGAACTTTTTAGGCTGCTGATTGCAAGCACAGACACTCTGGAAAGCAAAATTTATGCCTGCCAGGCTTTTTGCCGTGTTTTGTCTCCTCTTTTTGTTCCTCCCCTCAAACCAGTTCAGTAGTCAGACCTGGAAGTCAGTAACAATGGCCAAAAAACCCGAGCCAAAGACTATTATCAGGCACATAATTTTCGAATATTTTTCTTTGGTAAATGGTCTAAAAGACAGAAATTTAAAATTAAATAGAAGGTAAGTTTGTCCTAAAGCTCTAGAAAACAAAGAAACTTTTGCACATTGGAAGCTTTAGAAACTACAGGAACTTCAGAAGGTGGGTGCAAAATTAGTTATTCACAGTGATTCAGTTCTGTCATCTGCCACTGTCACAAAGTTTCCATGTGCTCTGGGAAGGTACAACATGGAAAATGAGTTGTATTCAGGAGGTCATGAAATTTCTGTTGTTTTGTTATGAACGGCTGTGAAGCATAGATTTGTTTTTTATCCAGGGTCAGTGCAGGCAATGTCTGATGAAATTGAAATACCGTTCAGATTTCCCTTTTTATTCCTTGCCCACTGAGGTGGAAACTTGGTGCTACCTGTGAGGCAGCTGTGGAACCACCCAGCTGCCTTAGCCAAGATGTCTGTGTAAAGGAGCTCAGACCCTCTCAGGGGGCAGAACTGGAGCACCCTGAGTCTTCTGCTCTCAAGAAACTGGGCTACTTTGCTACCACTCAGAGCGTTAAAGCAGAAAGTATTGCCAGTGATCCGAGTGAAGAACCTGAACACTGTTGTCTTCTAGTGTTACACAGCCACAGGCCTCAATGTGAATAAAAAAGGCCCATGTGCTAACGTTGGATACAGGTTCTCTGCACCATGGCAACTGGGTTGCACATTTATGAGCTGATGGCCAGAATGCTGGAGAGATCACTCAGGCCATCTGATTGATATGGGGCTTCTTGGTCCCATTCGTCATTCCCACTAGTGTGGTACAAACCACAAATCTGGTCTGGACTGTTTTTCTGACTGCTACTTCTCCACTGCAGTGAGAGTTTGGGGTTTTTTTGGAGCACACATTGTGCTCTGGAGAATAGAAGAGGTTTTTTCTTAAGGCAACAGGAAAGAAAATAAATGTTGATGTAAGTAACAGAACAGATAAGAATTGTCTTTGTAGATTGGTCTTCTGTTGTTAAATCCTCTACTTTTAAGTTGGACTATCATAGTATAAGGCTTTTTAGTCAATACTTTTTTGGGTGGGTAATTAATACATCTTTATGTTGACATTGCCCACAATTATCTAATTTTAAAGTATAGAGGGAAATGTTGGAAGTGTGCATCACTTCACTGCTACACAGACCCAGCACAATGAGCAGAGCAATAGCAATAACCAGTTTACCAAAGCTGCAGCTAGAGCCCCACGAAAATGTTGGAGGATGAAATCTTTATAATTGTTACAAACATTGTATTTTCAAAGCAAGTTTGTTACTAGGCCAATGGTGCAGATACTCCATGAATGGTATCTTGCTCTTCACAAGTTAAAGTC
Source organism: Aleadryas rufinucha (assembly GCA_013397815.1). NCBI lineage: Eukaryota > Metazoa > Chordata > Aves > Passeriformes > Aleadryas > Aleadryas rufinucha. The sequence continues at coordinate 403,929 of VZTH01003995.1, forward strand.
ATGTACCACAGTCTCAGGAACCAGTCAGCAAACAAGTCCCAGAAAGCACCTTTAAACCTGAACAGGGCTAAAGTTTCTTTTTCTGTGATGTCAGGTTTACAGCACTGGCAGTAATGGCACACTGATAACTTGTAGCTAATTGAATAATGCCCTTATCTAGAACTAAATTTTCTGTATTCGATGGACTGGCCTGTGATATGGAGGGGGTGTAGCTATACCACAGACTAGAAAACACTGCAAAATTCAATCCTTCAAGAGAGCCTGATCTTGGGTAATTATTCTTAAGGAAAACTCTTCAAAGAAGAGCTAGTTGTCTCTCTTCTTCAGTCTTAGAAGGCAGATGACAGTGTTATTCCTTTTGCCAAAGATATATTCCACTTTTGTATCAGAGAAAATCCACATTAACAAGGATAAGAAGGCTTAAAACATATTTTTCTTTTTTTCATCTCCCTCATGGACAGCCTTATAAAAGGACATACAAGGCACAGGATGTAGCCTTACTCTTCATAAATCCGTCTGGTACTTCAGCGGTATGATCTGAATACCTTTCAGTGTGTTTGAAATGCAAAGGCAGATTTTGCTGCTCTAACTGGCTTATAACTGTGAATGAGAAAGACTGTCTTGCTGGCACTGAAGAGGGACACACTTTTGACTGTGATTCCAAGGCCCATCAAATATTCAGCTTTGATTTAAATACCTTTCACCAATCTGAATTTACTGGATTAATTAAAGAAAATATATGTCCTAACATCCTAAAATATTTTGAAAATTCTCTTCTTTGGTCTTTCAAATAACAATAATAATAATAATAATTTTAAAATCTCAGCTTTTGCATGCAAACTAACAAAACAAAAGTGTTATTTCTTGTGAGAAAAATCAAGTATTCATGTCTTGGGAGGGTGTTAATGTTCTAATTAGTGCCAGAGTATATTTCTGGCGATTTTTGTTAGGAAGAATCTGAGGGTGCCAGAGGCAAATAGTAAGACCCTGACCTTAAGAGTATTTTGAAAATGTAGTTAGTGCTGCAGGGACTCTGCCATGTTCACCCAGAGATATCAGATGCAGATCAGTGGAGTCAAGCACTCAAATCCTGCCTATCAGCTGGATGTGTGATCTAGAAAATGATGGAGAAAACCCATAAGCCAACTACCAGCTTAGAAACCACAATGTCTTCAGATGTTTGGATAAGTAAAAAGTTCTCTTTTTGACCATAAATACTGATAGTCTTAATGTTTTTTAAGATAAGTATTTTAAAGAAGGAAAGAAACCAGTGCAGTTGTCATCCCTGCTGAGCAGAACCTTACTTCCCTGACCACTAGAAAAAAGCCTTGCCTGCTGAAGGCTCGTTCACCACGTATTTCTGAGTATGGGCATGCAGTGTTTTTACAATGAAACATAAAACCAGGCAAAACCCCACCTGGCTTCAGCTTTTTTAATGAGCTGGAAGTTCAGATTTGAGTTTACCAAAGATTGATGATTACTGGAGATAAATTTGTGGTTCAGGTTTGAAACATCATTCTCTGCATGCTAAAACACACATGCAGGGCAGATATAAACTATTCAAGTAGGGAAGTTGAAATGCTGAGCTATTTCTAGGGCAGATACCTCTAAAACCTCATTTTTCCAATTCTTATTTTCTGTTCAACTATATGTGAGAGGACACAAAATTTCCACAAAATTGGAATTGTGGTAACTACAGATAAAATAAACTGCTCCCCTCCAGAAGGCCTCCCTCAGGTGTGTTTGAAAGGTCAGGTTAGAACTTTCTCAGCATTGCATGGTCTAAATTAGTCCTGAACAAGAATCATACATTAATCAAAATGAATGAAAATTTTCCTTTAGCTGGAGTGATGAGGCCTGTGGTTTGGGAGCAGAAGGATGTGATTACTGCTCATCAGGCTATATCCAAACCAAAACCTGCTCTGTTACACTGGTGTAAACCAGCAATAATTCAGTTAGGTATTGGGATTTATAGCACAATGCACTGGAAGTGAGAAACTGATCCACCTCAAAAGACATTCTTGGAAATTAACATTCACTGATCATTTTAACATCAGTATCACTATTGCAATTCTGGTAACTGATTCAGAGACCCATTTGTTAGGCACACTGGACAAAGAAATGCAGATCCATTCAGGGCACTGGAGGGCAGAGGGATTACTCTAAATTTTAAGTGCCACATTTGGGACCCTTTCATGCCCTTTCCCAGCTCCAGAAGAACAACCTCTGAAAATCCTGCTATCCCTTCTCCTACTGCTGTCCTTTCCACGCTGTCTGTAAAACAAGCCTCTCAGACCTGCTTCTTAGAATGGTAGGATGACTCAGGCAGTAAAGTTCAGCAGAAAAACATCATCTGGGAATACCTGTGACACTGCCTCCAGGATCCAGCTCTGCAGCCCCAAAGCCATGGAAAACCGGATGGGCTGGAGCTTGATTCACTGCACAGTCCTGAGACACAGATGAGGGGTCATGGCCTCATGAGTCAAATAGCAGCCAAATGTTGTCTTAACGTAACAATTTTTTTTATCAACACTGTGTTAATCAATAGCTATTTCAAAAATTAGAACTCTTTCTAACACCTGATGCTCAGTGGTTAAAGGTGTATGTGCTGGATCACTGTCAGGGCACAGCTGAAAATTATCTTCTTGAACTAGATTTTGGGGAAGGAAAGTCTGTGGGGAGCTGCTGCGTTGGGATCAGTGGTGCAGTACACCTCATGGGAGGCTGTGTACCTGCACTGGAACACTCTTTGCTTCCCGGAGAGCACGGGCCTTCAGCCAGGGAGCCTTCGGCTTCGTTATAGCTGGCCAAAGCTTGAGACTTGTTATCATCAGAAAAGTTTGCACAGACTCATTTCAGCATAAGTGTCAGAACTTCACACCCCTTCTTGAACCCTCCTTTTGTTTTCCTCCAGGTGTTCCCTGTGGGAGCTGTGGGTGGAGGGATTCCTTTGGCAATCTGGCTGTTCTCAGCAGGCAGCAAGAGCCAGCTAACACCTCTGGAGGGGCCGGAGATGTGCTCCCCCAGCAAAGACTGGGAGTATGTGCTCACCTACAGAGCTTCAGCTGTAATGCTGTTCTGCTGAAGCTGCTGTTGGAAACTAGCAGTGTCAAAAAAAGAGACAGCAAAATCAGATTTGGACAAATTTTATTGGGTATTATTTATTTGTTAGTTTATTGTGTCTAGTACCATACATATGAGTCAGTGTGTTTTGCAGTGAGACAATCATGCAGGACTGACACAATTATTGAACGTGGCTTTTAAAAACAATAAAATTAGAAAGAAGTTTAATAAACACAAGTTCTTTCTTAAATGTTGCTATAAAGTACATTGATTCAGCTATAGACAAATCATACATATATGTAATTTATTATATATTTTTATATATTTATCCATAAAATTAGGAAAAACAAGATACAGTCATTCAACAAAATTTGAACTTTCCCTTTTTCCTGTTTTTGCCCTCATTAGATTCCAAAAAACTGGACATTCCTTTCCCTTTATTTCTGTGAAATTATAAAATATAAGTCAATAATCCAGCAATCCTGGATGTAAATTCCTTGTTAAGAAGATTAATTCCTTATTCTTAAAATAAAATAAAATTAAAGGGAAGCTGAGATGTAAGAATTGCAAATAGTAGCTGTGTTATTCAAGCACTGGCAGCTGCTCTTTTCCCAGGAGCCTTGTGTTGCTGGATGTTTCTCGATGGTACTCCTATAACCTGTTCACATGTTTTGTTTTGAGCCTTAGCTTTGCAGTTCTTTTTCCTCCTGAGCTAGGTTTGAATGGATTGCTGATGCTAGTGCAAGTTGTGGGTCACTTCCTAGGCTGCTCTGGAAGTTGAAGATTACCTGCTGATGAACAGAATTAAAAAAAAATTAGAATATTCTCATCCTCTAGTACCTTGTAGGTGTTCTTTTTTTACTTTCTTTTGTGGTTGTTACAGAGGAGATGGAAAGAGGTTTGCAAGTGTGAGAAGTAAATATCTTGTGTATCCTGCCCAAGTGCATGGCTGCACACTGGTTAACCTGGATAAATTAACCCAGGATGACATTGCTGTGACTGTGGCACTTCCTCTGTTTTCTGGGTAGCTGGTTTCCTTCTCCCACAACCCAGCAATCTTTTCTCTTTTTTTTAATAGATAGCACTAACCTTTGTGCTACGTTCCACAAAATAATCTCCATCTTCCGGACACGTCAACAACTTTCCATTCTCCATCTCTTACTTCATTGTGGCCAAGTGCCTTGCAGTAGATGAATAATGGGTTTATTCTTCCTTTGACTATGTACCTTTACGTTATCTCTTGGAATATTTTTGCTTTGCAGGCTGGCACCAAAACAAATTTAAAAACATTAATGGAACTTCAAAACAAGCCACCTACTCTTGGAAAGCTTACTAGCAACCCGGTCTGCTTTATTTTGTTCATAATGTATTTTAAGATGTTTATCTTGGAAATGAGAACAGTGGCCGATTCCAGCTTTCATGGCTCTCATTAGTTCATTGCATCTAAAAATGACCACGGAAACTCAAATGTATTTCTAAGTACAATATTATGGTTCTGCACAACTGTTTGGAATGAGGTCGGAGGCAAGCTGACTCCTTGCTTTGGTCCTTACCCTGCCATTTGCACGAGTGGAAAATCTGCATACCGCAACACTCTGGCTAGGGGTGCACGCCCACTTTGAGAGACCCTGGCCCATAATTGTTTATCTGAGCAGAGTGAAACTCCTGTGCTGAGTGTAAGGAAAGATAGAAATTCTCTGGAGCCACTCTCTGACAGGTACATTTGGGGGAGTTCAGGTCAATGATGGCTTTGGAGTAAGTGCTGGCCCAACTTTCCTTAAGTCCCTCAGCACACTTTTTTCTAGCAGCAAATCCCTTCATTAAACCAGCGTTTGAGGGAAGCAGCATATGTTACTAGTGCCCTTCCAGAAGTGGAGAGCAGCTTGCAGGTCTGTTTTTTAGAGGTGAGGACAGAGCTGGGCATGAACCATCAGATGTGCCAGCTGCTCCATATGCAGCCATCCCCTGGCTAGGAAAAGGTGGTCTGGCTTTGTGCTATCAAAGCATCCTCTTGGGAGGCTCCATTTCAATGGCATCTGTGTCCTGAGAGCCAGTGAAAAGAAAGCTGGATCCCCTTCATGAGGTTTTTGTTGTTCCCACTGTTACTATGATAATTTTCATATTTTGAATACAGTCCAAGAACATTTTGCATCTTCCCTTTTACTACAGATATGAACAGCTGTTTGAAAAGAAACTGATAAATAGATGAGATCTTGTGTGTTTTCCAAGTATTCGCTTAACTAAAATGACTGCATTGGGAAAAAGCGGTTTCTGGACTGAGACTTGATTTGTAAATAGCCAAATTATGCAAACACTTGATTTATGATCCTGGGTAGTAATTTATTCAGTATCATGGGACTTGACTGCTAGTCTTGTATGCATTATTGATATACATAGTTAAAGGAAAATTAAGAGAATTTTCTTCAGGAAATTCTCTGTTCAAAGAGAAATCTCTGGCTTGCTTTATACCATTGAAAATTTATAATTCCCCCAGAAAAACATAATTTTCACCTCGGGTTGATTCTCAACCCTTTCACTTTGGCAACTGGAATTCCCACTGATCTCTGTGATCTGTGGGGACAAAATTTCATCCATGTATGTAACCAAATTTGGGGACATGGGTTGAGCTGGTTTTGGCTGGGACAGAGTTAATTTTCTTCATGGTAGCTAGTATAGGGCTATGTTTTGGATTTTTCCTGGAAAGAGTGTTGATAACACAGTGATGTTTTAGTTATTGCTGAGCAGGGCTTGCACAGTCAAGGCCGTTTCTGCTCCTCACCCCACCCTGACAGTGAGGAGGCTGGGGGTGCACAAGGATTTGGGAGGGGACACAGCCAGGACAGCTGACCCACACTCACCAAAGGGTGTTCCAGACCATGTGGTGTCTTGGCACATACAGCTGTGGGAAGGAGGAGGAAGGGAGGGACATCTGCAGTGACGGCGTTTGTCTTCCCAAGTCACTGTTACGTGTGATGGGACCCTGCTCTCCTGGAGATGGCTGAACACCTGCCTGCCCATGGGAAGGAGTGAACTAATTCCTTGTTTCGCTTTGCTTCTCTGCACAGCTTTTGCTTTATTTATTAAACTGTCTTTATCTCAACCCACAACTTTTCTCACTTTGATCCTTCTCACCTCTCCCCCGTTCCACCAGGGGTGAGTGGGCACATGGCTGTGTAGGGCTTAGTTGCCAGCCAGGATTAAACCATGATACGGGTATAGAAGAAATCTATTTAATTCCTCGTGAGCTCCTTTCTATCTGTTGTCAAGGATGTTGTTTCTCCTTCTCCAGCAACTAGTCCAGATTGATGTAGTCTTTAAAGAAAAATTCCAGCAGAGGTATTCAATCTGGAGTTATTTGTCAAATTAGTCATGATACTTGTTTGTAAGTAGTAACAAATGGAAAACTTCATGTTACATGCTAGAAGGAAAAATAGGCTAAATAATTCTTGAGCAATGTTCAGATGTCAGGCAGGAAATCCTGCTCACATGGGACCATATCATGTTGCACACCTTTTTGGGGCTCTTTACTGAGAAAGGATTTCTGTTTCTTCTTAAAATATTGGAAGGGTTGTAGTAGAGAGGTGAGAGGATGCCTTTGACTCAGGTGTCTACTGGGGGCAAACTCAGGCAAGGCTCTGATTCCTGAGCACAGTACAATCTGGGGCTGACTGGACTGAGTGAATTTGGAGTGTAGCCTCACTAGAAATGGACCACCTGAGCCTGACACATCCCAGGGGACTTTGTGGCTTGTCCTGCAGCGATGTAGGTGAAAAATGTCTGTGACACAAATGCGCAAGCCATACTGTGAGCATTGCCAGGAGATTTTGCTCAGGACTAAGAGCAGATTTTTTGATACCCACAACAGCAGATAAGAAAGAGGGTGATACACAAGAGCACCCATATGTTATGTCAGGTGAGAGCAGAAAGGGTGCTGTACATGTCTCCACTGGAAGATGGAGCTGGGTCTGAAAGCAAAAGTTGGCAGGGTGCTGAGCTAACCAAACATTTTTGGTGCTGCATGGGTACTTGCACTGTGACTGGCAAGTGTGGCCCAGCAGGGCCAAGCCCAGCCAGCCGAAGGATAGGCTGTGGATCTTGGACCTCTGCTGTGCCTCCAGGGTTCAAATCCTCCAAGGGTGTCAGCGGCATGTGGAAATACATGCTATGGAGATTATTTGTGTTGATTTGCTTTTGGCTCAGACAATGGCCCAGGCTAGGACTGCTATATTAGCCACTGATCCTCACTCTGCCGTGGGGCTCAGGCAGGCAGAGAGGAGCGAGCCCTCCCAGTCAGTGCTGCTGCTGTGTGCCCCAGTGTCCATCCTGCCTTTGGGCAAGGAGCTCAAGCCAGAGAAGGTGGGACAGCCAAGCGTGTCAAGCACATCAAGGAGGCCTGGGGAGAAAGGGCAAATGGAAGCTTCATTTTTCAGTTCAGCTGTGGGTTGAGGAAGAGAGGAAATGTATCCCTTTCCCCTGTGACAATGTATATGAATTTATTTTACATTAAATAGGAACCTGAGTTTCCCCTTGGCTACTACCAGACTGATGATGCCAGCACACTTATGTCAATTTGGGGAAGGAGTTTGGCATCCCAAAGCTGGGTGACATCACCCAGAGTTGGGTGAGTGTCCCATTAGCCTGGTGTTTAGGGGATCCTTGTAAGAGGGTGGACCCTGTCAGGCTGCAGGTAGACCAGACACTGTATCACCCAGTTCCAGACCGAGTGCTCTGAGGGAGAAGTTTGCAAAAAACAAGCTGCTGCAAACACTTCTGAGTTTCTGAGCTGAACTCACTGCTGCCAGGGGACAATAAGCATGCTGAGGGTAAGCCTGAGGACCCAGGACCTTCAAGGCATTAACTAACATCTCAGCTTAGTCAAGAAAGGACATTATCAGCACAACCTTTGCTACCTCTGTTAACACTGTGATTCAGTTATAGACATCTATAATGTGAATTTCTAAATCTGAATTATCCTTTTAGAGTCCCTTTAGAGCAGTTTGAAAGAAATATGCACTTTCAAGGAGTGGTCAATTTCTCTCAAAAGGACCCAAACAAATGGATGACACAGATTTGCATCCAAAGAAGAAGGACCCTTAATTGATTACCTTATATCTGTATATGATTTTTTTTCCTGACTTGCTGTGCTGAACATGAATGCTTATGATAACACTGAGGGGCATGGAACCCATGGAGAATTTAATCCTGAAGCTGTTGCTCAGTCTGAACAGGGCTGCTTTAATTAAAGACTTCCCAATATGTGCTAGAAAGCACCATGTGAATGTCTGTGATTGTCTGTAAAGCAATGTGATTATTCAGTGCAAGCCTGGATATAGGCTGAAAATGCAAGATCAAATGCCCATCAATGACAAGTCAGCTAGGCAGCCCAAAGGAACTTTTCCCTAACCTTTTCACTTCAGACATAGACTTCTTAGGGCCTGTTTCCATAGATGTGTGCAGGAAGTTGCACGCCTGCTCTGCCCATGCTTGTAGCTGCTTGACAAGGGTCAGTTCTGGAAGCCATTTAACACCACAGCAAAGTCACATTCCTCAGGTCTCCTTAGATCTCTGCTGTGGATCCTAGAAAGCCAGTCCCTTGATCAGATTTAGTGGCTAACTTTAAACTATTCCCTCCTTCCCTTCCTCCCCCCCTTTTCCTTCTTTCCTCCTTCCCTCTTTCCTCCGTTCCCACTTTCCTCCCTTCTTCTCTCCCACCTCTCTTTCTTCTCTTCCCACCTGCCTTCCTCTATGTAACCCAAATAATTTAAAACAATGTATTGATTTTTTCATTACAAATAAATAAAGTATGGTTCTGGTTTTGTACCTTGTGCTCCTGTGCAGTACCTATGTCATTCAACCCTTCTGTGTGACTTCTGGTTTTCCTTAAGGGAAGCAATGTGTCTATGCAGCAATCATTGCATCCATCTTCACAGACAATTTTTATTGAAATGAAACACGTTTTAGCATAGCAACAACCTTAGCATAGAAGCAACCCTATAGCAATAAATTTTTTAGGTAAAGGAGCACATTCTAACTTCTAAACATTGGTAACATGAAAAGAAACAGAGGAAGGACATACCTATTTCCCAAGAGGATATTTAAAAGAATGATATACAAGTAGTGATGCAAGTACAAATAATGTGCAGAAAGGAATGGAGACAAAGTAAAAAAAAAATTAAAAAAATCAATTGTTTGAATTGCCTACAGCTCTTACTACAGTGTTATTTTTCTTGCTTGAAGAATTTTATTCTGAGTTGATGTTTCTTCCCATTTCATAGGATGCATGGACTACAGAAATTACTTTATAAGCAATCTCAACTCCATTCATGTTGTCATCAAACCTACAAAAATGTTGGGCAGAACAGTTTTGCTCAGTTTATATTGAAGCATTGAAGCATATACTGAGCCTCTGAAGCCATAAGTTCTCTCCCTGCTTCACTATCAGTCCAGTGCCTGACCACTTCACAATATCTGTGCTGCATTTTCCTATCTGTAGACTGGGGGTAACAAAATTACCTGCTTTCTACAAAAGCAATAAAAATAAATAAATTTTTAAAGCTGGGAAAAAACCCTATGAAAACATGTATTGTATTTTGGTGTTAAAAAAAAAAAAAAAGAAAAGANTGTTAAAAAAAAAAAAAAAAAAAAGAAAAATCTTTCCGATTATAACAGCTAATAGAAGCAAAATATTTCTAGGAGCAAAATACATCTTTGTGAGACTGAAGAGTCCACATTTACAGCTTTTTGAAAGACGTGAGTTTGCATGTGGACAGTGCTTGAACTTTGCCTTTTCACTTAAAAAGACTTAAAAAGACTTTAGCATTATTCAGTAATTCAGGAAGTGAATCATGTATAAAGGTGTCGGAATGAGAATTTCACCAGGAAAGTGACACAAAGGTCATTAGCCACACCAAAAGTAATCAAGCCAAAATTCTTGAAACCCAGGTTTTTTCTAGTGGAGAAGATAATGTACAAGGACTGATTTTTTACCTATAGAACTTTTTTGAGCAGAGATGTTTTTTGCTTTGTTGCCTTCCCAAAATTTGGACAGACTTGGTCAAAATGAGAATTGAACTTGATTTCCAGCTCTGAATTTGCAGCTACTCTCAAGCAGACACATACAGAAATGAGCTGATTTGTTCCTGTAGCTCCATTTCGCAGCCTAGTGTGCAGCTCAACCCACAGCCACAAAAAAGAGCTTCCACTCTTTCTGAAAATATGCCAGTGGATAATGTACATGGCAAAAAGTCAGCTTCACTCTTCATCTTCAAAGCACTCATCAAGCCTCCACAGCTAGTCCACTTATATTTGTCACAACTTTCTACTGCAGGCAAAATTGATCGTCTCAGTTTATTTGTGTCACAAACTGGTCTCTGTGAACTGAGTTTGTGCTGCTAGAAAATATGAAGTACCCAGAGTGTATCAGCAAAGCTGGACCTTACTTGGTAGCTTAGGATGCTTTTACTTATTCAAATAACTCTTGTGCAAGACTCAGCTGGCTTTAAATCTCTGGGTAAATGTAGGCAGTAAAAGTGTTGCTTTGTAAATCTCCACAAATTACTTGTTCACCAAGGTGCAGAGCTTTCTAACCTCTGTTGGCTGGAGGCTGTGGTCAGAGTTGAAATTGCTTAAGCAATTGTAATCTTGATTAATATTTGAACTGAGCCCATCTGCCTGGCTCCCACCTGACCTGGCACTGAGAACCGCCTGGGCTCTGGCCATTGGACTGGGCCAAGAAAAGTGAGCCAGCTCCAACTGGAAGTTGGTGGGGTGGAGTACATTGGAAACTGCTTAAAGAGAAAATGATTCTTTAATGGGAAAAGTGTGATTTTTCCAAGTAATTTGACCCGAGTGGAAACAAAGCTTGTCAGAGACTGTATTACGTGAAAATGTTTGCAGAATGATGTCAGTGTGTTAGCACTGTTAGCAGACAGTTGGAGCTTTATTCACAAAAAGGGCATATTTTCACTGCATGTAGTAGATTCATAAATGAGACTTTCTGTGCACAAGTGAGCTCCATGAAAATACAGCCCTTCCATTTTGAGGGAAAAGACTTTTTTTTTTGCATAGATGGGCCAAATTATTTTGTGGCACTCTAAATGCAGGTTATCAAAGGGCCTTCCAAGGCTTCTTCTTGGATGTGAGTCCTTCTGAGCAAAGGTACAGGAAGAAGATTGGAGCAGAGGCTCAAAGGGACTTCCCAAGGATCAGGTGTAGCCCACTGCTCTCGTCGTGGTGGCTCAGGTCACAGATCCTCTTACCTCTGCCTCCCGTGTCCCTGGTGCTTATTTAGGGGAATGTGTAAGAAGCGAGGAATGTATGAAGTGATTCGTTCTCAGATATACTGCTGTGCCTCTGACAGTCTCCACAGCAACCACATCACACAATCTGCTTCATAAGACAATTGGAAAAATATGGTTTGTTGGGTGTTACCAGACCTTCTAGCTCAGTGACGTTTTCTGCTGGAGATGATAAACTCAAAGACAGTGTGGACAAGCAGCAAGCACAGGATGAGGGAATTGGAGGCATGTTTTGCAGAGTCTGGGAGGCCTGGAGTCAGTCTCAAGCTTGGAGACAGGCAGCCAGTTCTCAGTAAAATTTGGGGGATGCTCAGCCATCCATTTACACATGGGGGGGAGTCTGTGAGTGTGGATTCACACAGGACAGGATTCGCAGTGCTGGGTAAGGGGAGGCTACTTGGTCAGCTACTGTCTCAGTCACTTCTTTCAGTGCTCCTACTGTTCTTTGCCTCAAAACCAGCACTAAGGAACCTGTGGAGGAATTCTTCCAGGAAAATCTTCAGTAAAGCCTTTTAATTTTCTGAGCTGGCCCTTGCTCCTCCCTTTGGGAATGAGGAGTGAATATTGCCTGTATCATTTTCAGCTTGCTGCCATCAGTTTCTGTGGAATAAAATAATCCCCTTTCCCCTCTGCTCCAACTGTTCTGAAAAGAAATGATATATAATCTGCAGGTGGTCTGTGGGATGGTCCCTTGCCGGTGATTTCATTTTTGTTGCGGTGCAATATATTGCTATTGTTATTTGCACATCTTCAGTAGTAACATGTTAGGAAAATACGGATATTTTTATTAGAACAGATTAGGCTGAAGCATCTTAGCATTTGGGAATGATTTGGCTTTATGGTAGTTGCTGTTCCACAGGTTCAGTGTACATGTGTGCAAGTACATCTATAACAGAAAGTAAAGCATACTTCTCCAGCATCATTTTCTATGGTGTCCCATACAGGTTCCTATCCCGTACTGTTCACTGGTGTCTGAAGCCTGATGCAGTAGTGATGTGACTAACAGCTGTCATGAGTTGTGCTCTGAAGGAAAGTGTGTATAGCAGATTTAAATCCCTCCTTAATGCACATGTATTTCATTTAAAAGTCTGACCAAAAAAAATCAACATGTTCTTACCCTCACTGTTTAATTAGTTCTTATTGTATTCATAACCCATTTCCACTTCATTATTCATAACTGTCAGTTCACTTTTTTCTTTCCTTGTTTAATTAAAATTGTTTAAGAGAAATCAGAGCTAGGCAGGGGTGCCTGACTTCCAGGCTTGGGGACCAAATTCTTACTGCATAGGTCAAGTACAGTATAGGCAGCTGCAATGAAAGCTGATCTCTAATAATCTGCCACAGGCTATGATTAAGGGGGAAAAAAAAAAAGTAAAACTGCCTCTGAACTAATTTCTCCAGCCAAATTTGTTCTTCCTTCCTTGGTTTGACTTGTGCCTATTGATACCTTGGTTTGGTGCATTGGGACAGCAGAAGAGAACCTTGGCTCTCTGCTCTCCTCAGATCTTCCTGAAAGACAGCATAAAACAAGAGAAAGTCAAACAGAGACCTGCAGAGCAACCTCTCGGCAGAAATCATGAGCCAACAGGCTTCTGACAAAAGCCAAGTCTCTTTACTTGTATGTCTGTGCTTGTTGATCTGTGGCACAACACTCATGAAGGCTGGAAGTGCGCTTCCCTGGAGAGAAGACTCTGAAACTGGCAGTGGTGATTGCCCAGAAGCTTCACAGGAGCTAGCTCTGCTTCACTCCTTTGCTTTGCTTGCCAGGCATTTGGGGAGACCCTGTCAGGAATACCCAGGTGAGATTGCTGCCTGTTTTGTTAAGAGCAGCTGGTTCAGATGCAGGGCTCACACTGTGCCATCAGAGCCTGGGCCTTGGAGCTCAGTGGGCAGCAGACCAAAGGAGACAGCCAGTGAGGGGGCTGTGGGACCAATGGTGAAAGGGCTGTGGGCTGGGGCAGTTTCCCCACCTCTCATTCACACAGGGGCACTGAAAGGTGTTTCCAGGCAGGGCAGGCTGCAAGGTGCTCTCAGTCATTGATAACAGGATGAGAAGCTGTGAGCACAGACAGCTGGGGACAGAAAGGCGAGCCCGGCCTCTCAGGGTGTCCCGCAGAGAAAAAGGGTCTCCTCCTCTGCTACTGCAGAGGAACAATGACAGCGGGTTTGCTGGATTGCAAGGCTGTATGCTGGGGCTGGGAGGGAAAACAATATGCAAAAATACATGTGGGAGAGGACAACCATTGCATTGCTTGCAGCTCACTCAGTCCTCCCCGGGAGCAGCTCACATTAGTTGGCTGCCCATTTCCAAGACCAGTGAAATTGCCTGTGCTCTACCACGTATCTCTGTGGTATTGCAGCAGCTGAGGAAAACATCTAGTTTCTGAGGAAAGCAATAGTGAGAAATCTTCAGCTACTTTCATCTTCTCCTTCCTAAAATACAAATGTGCCTGGTCAGGTAATATTGCCAAAGTTTTATTCAGGGATAAGGGCAGCAAGAGTTTATTGGAATAGGAGAAGTTTGAAGGATTTGGGAGGGGGGACCTGGATTTAAGTATTTTCTTTTGACTTTGAGCTCCTCAATACTAACAAGTCTCTAGAATCAGCACTTTTCTTTGACCTCAAAAAATCAATGAAACTGTTACCATTGTAAAGAGCTAAACTAGGACATTACTTGGCTTGCGTATTTTACAGTGAACACTTGTTTTTGTGCCTTCTGCACTGGCATAATTGGGCCACTGTTCAGGTGCACATTGCTCTTCAGGAAGGACACATAAGCATGTGTTTAAGACCTATGAAATCACAGCCTTTTTTGCCTTTCCTAAATCAACAGGACTTAAGCATGTGCCTAAAGTGCTTTTTCCGAACTGGGGCCTTAAAGAGCTGAGTTAGCTTATCCACCTTCCTATTTAAAAGATGGATGTGGAAAATTTCCCAGATTATACATCTGCTCTTCCAATTTACATTGTGGAGGGTAAGGCTGAGTACAGAGGGAGCAGAAAAGGGGAAAGAAAAGTAAAAACAATCCTGAACTTGCTGCCTGGCAAAAAGAAAGTGAAACAGCTGCCTGCCAGATTGGGAGGGCTGCATACTGTGTGCACTGTGGCAGGGCCATCTGTACGCCAGGCTTGCACCAGGTGCTGTATTTAGAATAGAAGGAGAGCCTATAGAGAGAAAGCAAACCAGTTTACAGTCAAGGGGTGTCTAACTTTTCAGTCTAACCTTGTTGTTTGGCCTCCGTCTGATACATTCCTTGCTTTTTCCCTGCAAACTACTGCAACGGTAACAGTCACGGAGAGGAATGATGGGTTGAGGAAGGCTTCTGCCTTGGTTTTGCTTTTTCTTCCCAGCATTGTGTCTTACTAGAGCATGGAAACACAAAGAGAACTTCTGGCATTTGAAGATGTGACATTTGGGGTGCCCCGCAGACAAAAAGGTTCTTCTGCTACAAACCCGGCCTTTTTGGAGGAGTGACACTTCCTAGGGGTGGCAATGCTCCTCAAAGTTCAGGTTTGAGGAGCAAAGGCAGCTCTGTGCCTGTGGTTGTGCACACACTGCCCACAGCCTGCACCTTGGTGCCCCTGCATGGGGGGCCTGCTGCATTCCCTGCATCCATGCTGCCTGCATGGGCCAGGTGTGCCGATCTCCCTGCACTGGTAGGGAGGACGTGTTTGCTCCAGCGGTCACACCGCTGCATGGGTCTAGCTTCTAGTGAAAAAGACACCACAGACACAATCTTTGATCCTCCAGCTTTGACCCTGGTGTGCTTCTCATCCCACACAGTTCCAGTGAAAGCTTTTTTTGTTAACTTTCCCTGTACTTCCACCCCCATTCCTGAAAGTTTTCTTTCAACACAATGAGGATTTGGGTAGTTTTTCACTGAGGCTGAGATAAAATAAAGTGGGGACCAATCCCAATTGTGCCATAGTCAGTCTGACTTCAATGCAGGCCTGACAGGGCGAAATTTAGTGACCCACAATATGTACAAGAATGACACTCTGACAACTCTTCTGCCCTTAAGCCTGGGGAATTTGTGAGCCTTATCTTGGCTGCTAGGCCATCCTTCTCTTCTTTTACTTGTGCTTTACTTCCTTCCTATAAGTTTTAAAACTTTATCTGAACCTTGGCTGTTCTTTACATCACATACTCCTCTCTTTGATTTCAAAGATGGAAGGGAAGTTATTTAAAAATAGGCTCCATCATAGACAGCACTCTGGCAATTAGGCACGGAGCTAGATCTCGTAAGTACATCTGTGACTCTGAGGGAGGTCAGCATGATTTAACTTTCGAGGAAGAGAAGAAAATCAAACTGTTTTGCCATTTGTCTGGTAAGAGCCAAAGACCCCTTTGTACGAATGTCTTCGTTTTGTTGCAGTTTTGGGTTTTGTATTCAGTTTTCAGTTTACTCTTATGATGTAGTAGGTATAAAACGGAATTCCAGGGAAGGGCACTCAGGGCTGATGGGGCTGGGTGGCTGGCTGGCATGCTGTGGCTGCATTTATACAGTTCCAAAAGAGTGTTGCTCTGAAGACACTTATCTATTTGAAGCTAAGAGGAAACTGCCAATCTGATCTTTTATTAAATACCAGTTGAAGATGATCTCTTATTGCTCTCTTAATTATGCCGACGATGCACTGAGGCTGACTTTCTTTTTGATACAGCATAAATAACTGAAATCAATGAATGTGCTTCTCCATCCTTTGCATTTGCAGTAGCAATGGAATGTGGAGGAGTCAGCAGTTTCAGATGGTAGGTTTTTACACCTAGCACAGGTCACTTGGGAGGGCACTGTTCAAGGACAAGCTTTGCCACCAATCTGCAGTTTGACCCATAGGACAAATCAGCTCATCTTTTTTGCCTTCATTTCCCATCTACAACATAGCATTAAGTGCTTTGCAATGAAAGATGGAAAAGCTCCATAAAACAGACATAGATTATTATTGCTTTGCAGATGGCACAAGCAGCGAAGAATCAGTCCCAGGGAAACAGCGGAGGTGAGAGCAGCACATGGCTATCTGTATGTCATTAGCACTCCCCAGAGCCTCTGGTACTCCCAGAGCTCATAAATGGCTATATGAATGTTTCAAAAGTAACTTTTTAAAAAATGTAAAAGGCTACTTTAATTAAATGAACATATCTTTTCTCTTAGATCATAACCTTGGATCTCAATAAGTATGTTGGGAATTCAGAAGCATTTCAAATAATTACAAAAAATAAAGAGAGAGAATGATGTTCTTTTATAGTTGGCAATTTTACAGGCTTCTTATATTAAACCAGATTTTCATTTTCTTAAAAGCAAGCTGAAAAGCATTTGTAATAAGATATTAAAAAGTGTTTAGCATGCTGGATCATCAATAACAATGCTTTAATGCAGACGTTAAGACTTTTAAAAAAAGCAAATTTATATGTAAAGTTGCTTTATCTACTCCCTTTTTGTTTGACAGAACAGGATCTTACAGAAATAAAGGTATTGTGTATCAATTTATTATTCAGTCTGAATAATAAATAGAAATATTGATCTTACTTTTTCATTGTTTAATCTACTGCCATCCCCAATGTAAAGATGACGAGAGCTTGGGTTTGTGGTGTAGGCTCAGTCTGAGATGGCACAGTGCTCACAGCAAGCGAGGGAGGGCAGAGTGCCTAGTGCCATGGGATGGTAGCCGTGGGTTGGGAGACCCAGCTCCCCATAGTGGTGATCTTGTAAGGCTGGGGAGCACCATGTGGCCAGGCTGCCAGAATGACACCCAGCACAGGGCAGGCCCTGCACATGGCTTTGCTTAGTTATGGCATCAGCATAGAACATCTTGGGAACCAGAGAAATTCCACTTTGTCACCACCCCATAACTCCTTTCCTCCCAGATCAAGAAGATCTGCTGCTGTCAGTCCCTTAAATATAACAGTGGTCAGAAGATGCTTGTTTCTTTGTCTCCCACTGGAACCACATGGTAGCCCTTTCTGTCTCTCAGGACCACTGAATAACATGAGACAAAGATCCTCTTGTTGCAGGCAGTAAGGCCCCGTCATCTGCATTCACTTTCCTAATTTTTATCTACCTATAAGTTGTCAAACTGCATCCTTTGCTGTGGAACCTGTGAAGTATATGTGGATGCTGAATTATGGGCTTCCCTAACCCTAAGGCTTCAGGTCTGCACAACACACAGATAGGAGTGTTGGATTAATAATGTTATACTGTCGATATTTTTCAGGTGAACAGTAGAAGTAAGAGGCTTGTCAAGGTGGGTCTTATTTCCAGTTTAATTTTGGCTGAGCACTCCTCTTGAGTGTTCAATATGCTCTCAGCTGTGTGGAAATTCAGTTGACTTATTTAGTGCCTGTCTTGACCTGGAAAACCTCCTAATTGTACAGTCCAATTTTAATAGCTTGCTTAATACCTACTGTTAAGATGTCCAGAGACCTCTCACTACAGACAACAAGAAATCGAAATCAGATTTGGATTATCCTGAAGGGTCTTTTTTCCCAGGCCATTGCTCTACCAAGTATCTTCTCCATCACGTTACTCCCCTCCTTCATCAAGAGAGGCTTATGAATCATGACGCCTGGGACCTCTTTAAAACTTGAACATCAGCTTCAGGGGAATTTATGCCTCTCTCCTGCTGGAAATCTGCTGTTCAGGGCACAGATTTTTACTCATCTTCAGTCATCAGTGCTTGTCAGTCACTGCCCATCTCACAGCAACTGCAGCAGCTCATTTTAAGAGAGCAGTGACAGTGCCTAGATAGGAATACATCTGCATTGTGTGTTTGCTGAACAGCTCTGAAGAAGCTCATTTATAAAAGTCAGCATGTTGGTAAATGGTAGCTAGCTCACAAATAACAACAAAAAAAGTTGGATCTACAAGTCAGTACAAATTATTTACTGTGTCCAGATTCATTTGCAACAATGGGCTTGGGTGCAAGAAAATCTTGAACTTTGGCCAGAAATCCCTTCTTTTGTTGTTAGCAGTTACATCTGCTACTCCTTTCTTCTAGTGCTACACAGATCTCTTTAATCCCTAGAATGTGTTCCCAATTTGACTGTATTTACATATCTGTCTATAGCTTTACTGAAAATACCAGCCCTACTCTTCATCACATTTCTATGCTGTGTTAGGGTTTTGTTTGGATAATGTCACTTCTCTTGTGCCTGGAAAATTTGGCTTCCTGTGAGCTTTTGGAATTTGACTTCTTCCTTTATATATCCAGAGGCATTTTTTTAAATTTTCTCTCTTCTTTTTTTTTTCTCTTCCTTTTTTTTCTTTTTCTTTGTAGTTCTCTTTTCAGTCTACTAAGAGAACTACGGATGTGTACTCCATACCGTCTGGCCTGCCATGTTTAATTCAGATGAAGGCTCAGTATGAAAAATGTACATGAGATTTTGCATTATGCATGCAGTGGGTGCAAACCATGCTCCACAGCTCAGGGTCCTGAAGGAGCCATCATGGAGATGCAGGAAGTGCATGATGCAATGAGTCACGTCTGAAGCAAATCCAATCCAACCAAACAGAACCAAAAGAAATCTAAACCTGTTGTATCTGATATTTTAACATCTGATTGCTGTGGTCAGAGCTAGTGTCACCTCATGCAGACTCCTGGCCAATGCCTTCCCAATAGTAAGTGCTGCTGATTGCAAGCTAGCGCTCAGGAAATGTGATGATTCAGTGTCCCCCAAGGCTAGCCTGTGCCTCATTAAGAGATAAAATCCAGAAGCCTAGCTCTCATGTTAAGTACAAGGTTGTGCGCTGATATCTGACACAGGGCAGAGCAACGAAGTCTCTCCCACGGGCCCCAGAGCCGCAGCCCCTGGGTGTGCTGGTGACCCCCGAGGCAGAGGTGCCTGTGCCATGCACTGCCCACCTCCTCCCAGCTCCTGCTGGAAAAGGAGCTGGCCTCAGCCAAGTGCCCCTGTGAGCAGAGGGCGCTCAGCAGTGGCACAGGGAGCTTCTCCAAATCCAGCCCCAGCATGAGAAGCTCGGGGTTGAGAACAGGCTGAATCCTGCAGTCCTCCTGGCTGACCCACCAAGGAGTCTTCTCCTAATTCCTCAAGTAAGGAAGGGCAGTGAAGGAGCTGTTGTGTCCCACACCAAGCCTTTTTATTGTGGTAGGGCTTTTTCACATCAGGATCTGGACACCCAGACTCCTGGGAGTGAGTTTTCTAAGCGTGCAAATTCTCCACAAAGACCAGTGCCAATAACTTCTTTAGAATTCAAACACATATCATGACAATCATGAGAGCATATCTTAATATGTTTTTTTTCCTGTTGGTACAAAAACCATAAAATATTTTTGTCTGTATGCTCTTAAAATTGTACACTTAAAAGAGCCCTGTTTTCAGAAAAGATACCTGATTCATCCCTCCAGGAAAATAATGACTAATCACAGCTGGTAGTGAAAAAACCTACCAACCCAGTTCTGTGCAAAACTTCTAACCCAAGATTCATGGGAAAGATATATAACTTCATCCAACTGATGGGGTTTTCCCCGTGTTTCACCATAGAGATTATGAAGTAAAAGTAGATTAATTTTTAAAATATATTATCAACATTTTTTCACATTAAAAATCAACATATTATACTGCATCTCATACCCTTGAAGTTTAAATAGAAACTCAGAGTTTTCCAAACTCAAAAGAAACTATCCTGCTTCTGTGGTTGAACAGATCTGTTGCATCAATTTACCATGGACATCCACTTGATTTAGTTGAAATAACACTTATAAAGTAATAAATGTTTAGTTTAAGAGAATGCTTAATGAGCAAAGTTTATTACTTACTGGAAAATCATTGAAATTGAAAGCCACACATATTTACATGAAGTATGTGGCATCTGAAAGAAATCCAAAGAATTTTGTTATTAGTTTCCTGTGCTGTTTACATGTGTTAGAGCTATGTTTATTCCAGAAGAATCACTCACCAGGAGTGATAGAAATCAAAGTGCAAACTGGTTTATTTTTCTCAGTAACTTATTAAGAACAGCATCAGTTTCTTGTGTTAGATAGATGATATGCAACAGACATAGATATTTTTCTTCAAATATGTACACACTAAATGAGAAAATAAAGCAAAGAAATGTGCAGTCAAGTGACTTTTTATTAAACTAAATAAAATAAAAAATTAAATACCATTTTTGTGATCTTGATTTTTTTCTATTAATTCCAAAAGGTATGGAGTAAGTCACAACACATTTTATAGTGCAATATTTAGTGAATGCTTCAATAACCAAATCCTTATACAATGAAGCACTAATCAAGATAATAGAAACATCAAGTGTTTCATTATGCTTTCTTAAGAACATATGAATTAAAAAATCAATATAAAATTGCCTTAACAAATCAAAGACAGTAGAGTTTATGAAGTCTTCTTTTAAAGCTGGAAAGGAATATGTATTTTTATGGCAAGTTACGATATGTTAAAATAATTTCTCATTTTTCACATTTGGTGTGAAAACTATCCTGCATATTTCTTAACCTCAGATCATCTCCTCTTAGTTTTGGCTTGGCTGTAGAAAGCAGCTGGCTTTTTTAAACCTGCTATGAAGGAAGTTATTTAAGTTCATTCTTTAGCTCCCAGCCCTAATTCCTCAGTCCTTAATTCTGCAGAATCTTTCTCGAAGGGAGTTTTGCTATAGACTAAATACAACAGCATAGGACTTGTTTGATCCACTTATGGGCCTGGAACAAAAGAAAAGAGAGAATAAGGAGTGTGTGGCTTTTCCAGGAATGCATATTATAAGCCTTGGAACCAGCACTTACTTGTTTTAGTAAAGGCAGTATTGGCAAGGATTGAAACCTTGAAGAGTGAGTGAGTCTTCTAACACCAGATAAATAGATTATATTTGTGTTTCACTGTGCAATATGTGGAATCCCTCTTTTCTTCAACATCTGCCAAGTGTTTCTGCATTTGGAGTTTGTCTTGCAACAGCTCAGATACTCCAGCAATTTGAGGATGGAGCCCTCACACCAGCAGTGTAAGTGCAAGCAATCCCTCTGCTACCAAGGGTCTGGCCAAACACTCCAGTCTCTGCACGTGCAAGTGAGACATGGGGGGGATGATGCACCCACCCTCCTGGGAGAGCCTGTAAACATGGAGCTTTGCCCCCAGTGAGAAATAAGGATTTCAGTCCTCCCTGGTGTAGGCAAGCCAGAGCAAGCTTCACAGCAGAGGCACTGGGGCTCCAGATCCCCACTGGGGGCTGTGTGTGCCTCCTTGGAGCAGTCCCTGTGGTAGCCCTCTGCTGAGGGAGCAGACTTGCAGCTTTCAGCCCTACTGCCCTCCAAACCCAACTCTGCTGTGGGAGGTTTAACACTTACTTAATGAGGACTATGTGTGTGCATACATATGGATGTGTGTATATCTGTCTACACATACACACAATATAAATTAGCTAAACATGTTACTAGGATACATCAGGAAAACCACATCCAAACAAAGAGTCCAATATGGAAAAAGCTATTAAAAGATCCCAGAATTTTAGCTTGTTGTGTATAGGAATAAATATGATTACAGGACACCAATTTTACATTTTGTTTTTTCCTGATGGCATTTACAAGAGGTGCTGCCTTCTGGGATTAAAGGAAAGATTGCAAATGAACAAAAGCAATTCTGTTCTTTGCAAATAACATGATGCTCGTAATTTAATTGCCCACCTCAGGAAAACTTGGTGATGAGCTCCATAGTTAAAAATTAAATACTAAGTGTATCAGCCTTTTTTTTAAATGTCCAAGAGGCCTCAACAAGACCCTGAGCTCTGCCCATAGAGCTTTTAAAAGAAATGCTGGCAAGAACAAATTTTTGTGCTCAGGATCAGAATACCCTCACACAAGCTCAGTACTGAAAGATGAAGATAGGCATGAAGTTTACAATCTCCTTTTCATCTCAATTTTCATTTAGACTGACTAGTTAGACTAAATAATTTTACTCCTTCATGTTAAATGCAAAGACACATATTCAGAGGACACACATATTGCAGGGCTCAGCGCTGACATGCACCAGCCTGAAGCAATGCTCAGGATGGAGGAGGACCTGGAGATACTCTTGCAGCCCTAAGGGGAGGATGGCCCCGTTTTGCCAGGGCTCTGCCACAGCCCTTAAGCAGATCACAATGCACCAGAATGTGGCAAATTAGCCAGCTGGTAAATACTTCTTGCTAAGTCAAGGAATCGAACCAGATATGTTTTCCCTGCCACAGTTATCTATTTATGTATTGTAAGGTTCTGTTTAGAGATGGTCTGGTCTTGAATAGCCTGCTGCCTCCTGTACTACTTCACCCAAGCTCTGCACCCTACACATAATGCTGTGAAGACAGCAAATCAGCCAAGGTACCAGAACTGAGCTGTGCAAGCCAGGTTTCCATAGGGAGAAAGATGTGGGCAGTTAAAATAATTTTTAAAAAGAAAAATGTGTTGCAAATGTAGACTCTTAGCAGTAAGGGATCCAGACCTGCCTGTGACTTCCCTGAGCACCACACCTGATCCTGGTCCCATGCCTCAGATGGCATGATGCTGTAAGAGCTGGCACATCCTCCTCTGTATTCGGGCTGGTAATGTGCAACTTTTCTGGGCTAGACCAAATGCCCTGTCCCCAGACACTTTGAAGTGTTAGAGCATGTAATTAAGTGCTAATTTAAATGGCACTAGTCATGTAACTAAAACTCTAAGATTTTTTTTTTTTAGTCATGATTTTCCAAACTGGAATTCCTCTTGGAACTGACTTTGAAGTCAGTAACAAGCCTCCCGTTGGGTTTAATGCAAACAGAATCAGCCCTCGCTGGAGTTTTTAGTGGAGCAGAGAAAAACATTTTTCCTGTTAAAAGATTTTCCTATTAGTACAAACACATAAAAGACTTCTCAGAGTTATAGTGTTAAATATTTTAATGTCTTGCCAAACCTCATCAATTCTCATTGTTTAGCAAAAATGGCACTGACATTCTGAGTTGCTGGCTATGGCATTTTCTGCATATTAAGATCAATAATATGCTTTACAAGGAATAAAGAGTTGTCTAATGAAAAAAGTATTTTAAAAGTCAGGACAATTCCAACTGCTATGAATGATTATAAATTATGTGGGGTTTTTTATGGGGGTGGGGTAGGGGGTGATTAAGGACTTCAGCACATGAACCAATAGTTCCCCACTCCCTTTCCTTACCAGAAATCATACTTCCCAAACTGTCCCCTTATTATCACCTATGTGAATTCTAGGTTTGGCTGCCACTGTAAGGCACTAAGCTTTCTCTTTTAGCACCAACCCTGGGTTCTTAAAATATTAATTGGAATAAATATCTTTGGCAAGTTCTACTGACATGTACAGAAGGAAGACTTGGTTCAAATCTCTCAAAAGTTGTGCTTTTTGGACCTTATGCTCTACTCCCTATTCAAGCAGCCTCAGCAAATATTAGGTGCATGGGCTTGGTACTTTGAGTTCCTTCATTCTAAGCAATGCAGATGCACATTCAAAGGCCCTCTCACCTCTGCTGAGTTTGGCCTGGCTCCACAAAGACTGTACCTGAGGCCAGACTAAACTTGAACGAATTTGTTTTTCAGATGTTAAGGGCAACATGAGCTCTGAAGAAGGAACCCAGGGAGGGTAAGGAGCCACGCTGAGGGCATGACAACATCTGTAGGTGGCAGAGGAGAAAGCTGTACAGTGCCTGCAGGATTTGTCCTCAAGGACAGGTGTCTGATGTGTGTGCACTCCCTAGGGACTCCAGCTGCAGTTAGCTCATGCCAACAATGCCTCCACAAGTGACATCCTGCTCTGCTGCTTTTGAGGATGTGTGTTTCCAGGCACATGGGTATAGCTACACACTCCCTTACCCAGGACCAAAAAGTCCATCACCACTTTATACAACCCAAAGAAAGCAGTCCAGTTTGGACCTTTTCCAAAGCATTGACTGCTTCAGACTGACATATCAGAGGCATAAAAAGCCTCCCTTCTTTTTTCCCTTGGGAACAAAATCTTCCATCATCTTTCCTGCAAACTTCTCAGCATTACCTAGGTCTGTCAGGAATGTCTGCCCAGCTCAATGGCTTTTAGTCTTTTCTTGCATTGGGGTGGTGGAAAATAAAACTTTTTAATCAAGAACTGAAAAATACTTTTTTATATATATATGTATATATATTAGGCTCTGGGGACCTTATTCAATTCCTTAGGAGGGTTAAACTTCTGCTTCTCACTCTCTGTAACAGTATACTGATGCCTGGGTAGAACCTGTTCTGGTGTTGCCACAGGAGAAGGGAGAAGGGAAGAGGGACTGAATCATCAATCATGATATGGAGATTAATGCAGTGTCAAGAGAAAGAGAACACTATTTCTTGTGCCTGTCCTTGGGATGCCTGATATTATGTAAGCTACACACCATGATTATGGGAAATGTGGCTGTGAATTCCCTAAAGCAGAGAGATGAAGAAGATGGACATTGCTAGCTCCTTCAATCCCTGCATGACTAACAACCTGCTCTGAGAAATGGGGCTGCTGCTGCCACTGTGTTTCGTGCAGATCCCTGTTTGTGTGAGCATGGATTACATGTGCACTGCCAGAACAGGCTCCTTCAAGGAGGAGACATGCTTTGTCTGCGAATCCTGATGGGATTAGGTGCGAGATACACACTTAGCCCTGTCAAGACCAAAAGGCTTCAGCGCATGTGTGGAGCAGAACTTCAGGCATCTTAGTGGCTTCCCTGGTGCCGGGGGAGTTACTTGGTAAAGACATGATGATATGAAAAAGATAGTCTAAATTTAAACACCAGATATCCACCCAATCCCCAGTGTTGTTCTGTTTGTGAGCTGGGCTTGCATCCCAGTTAAGTAACCAGAGCTTCATAGGTGTAGATGGTATGAAGGATTGCAGCGACTCTTTCTAAATGCTGTGTCTTGGAACCTCTGCAAAAACTTAAAGTTCTTTTTCTAGATTTCTTATGGCAAAGAGAAATGAGTACACATATACACGTAGCATTTATTGTAGTATACTGAAGTATGTTAATTGATGCACACAAACATATTGCTCTTTTTTTTGTAACCTCTCAATATAACATGATGTGAATGAATGAAAAAATTTTAAAAATATATAGAAACAAATAGTCATTAAAATGTGTTGCAAATTCCCAGTTTCCTCCTAAATCAGAACTTTATTTAATTTGTCACCTTAAGTGTTTATAAGATTTTTTTGAATCCTCATGCAGAACTAAATGGTCTTAATTCCATTTACCATCTCCTATCTCCTCTCCATCAATCCAGAGCCATAAAATCCTTCTCCATTTCCCATTACAACCGATGTCAGATGAGTCCATGTCTGTGACTCCAGACCTTGGCTGATCACAGGGCAGGTCACGTGTAGTCATTAAGCAGGGGTAAAGGAATATTGATCAGGTCCTTGGACTTGACGTGGAGATATTTGCTGTGTTTGGCTGAACTAGATGTTGGCTGGAGGAATATAGATGCAAAGCAGGTGAGATACTGATTGCAAGGGATGAGTTTGGAAGTGGACTTCGTGTTGATACCTAGTTTGTACAGGGAAGTAGCAGGAGATGAGTTAAATCTGCAGAGGCCCAAAAAAGATAATTAAAACCACCCCTGAATGACAATGGCTACTAATTTGCTGCAAGTCACTGCATCCCCATGGAGGAAAAAAAGGAAACTGGCAGCTCCTCAGGCCCACTTTGAGAAGCTGTATGTGTGCTGTACGTATTCACAGCTCATCTCTATAGGTCCCTGCTGCTTCTCTATGGTCCTGTGAGGGTGCTGGGGAGCCAGGTCTGTTTGGGCAGAAAAGCGCCAGGAAACACGTTTTGACAGAAAAGGCTTGCGAGCCTCCCATGTGTGCTCCACATTGTGTGTCGCGTGCCCTTTGAAGTCGGGTTTGGCTCGTGGGAAGGCGTGAGGCCGGATCCTCGTGCTGGGACAGACAGTGCCAGCCCCACACAATCGCAATGACGGATGACACCGTACAAGCCCAGGTGAGGATCCAACCCTTCCCCAGCACACAAGGCAGCCTTTTATGGTTTTTTCCTTCCTTTTTAATCCTTTTTCTTACCCTTTTTCTCACCCCTTTTTTTCTCTTTTATTTTTATTTCCCTTTTAAATTTTTCTTAACATTTTTTTATTTTTCTTTTTCCCCTTCTTATATTTTTCTTTTTTTCTTGTATTTTTCTTTTTTCTTCTTTCTTTATCTTTTTTTCTTTCTTCTTTTTAAAATTATTTTGGGGCCCTTTTTTTTTTTGCTTTTTTTTTTTTTTTCGCTAATGACTAGGAGTTTTCTGCGTTTGTCGCTGCAAACGCAATTGTTTCCTCCCCGAGTGAAGCACGGTCGCAAATTGCTGCCTTCCCGGTAGGCGCAGGCCAGGTAGCGTGCCCCGGGCGCTGGCCCGCAGAAGGGCCGGCAGCCGTGCCCGGCGGGGAGCCGGCCTGGCCGCTGCCTGGCCTCGTACCTGCTCGGACCTGGCCTGAAACGCAATCCCCACCTTCCTGCGGAAACGAAGCGCTGCTCAACAGCTCTGAGCTTCCAGCTCCCTGGCTGCAGTGGCTCGGCAGCTCCCTCTGCCTTGCTGTGTGCCTGCTCTCGGCTCTTCGTGCAAGACACCGACGGGAAAATAATAATCAAAACGGTGGAGGTTCTCCTCTCTCCTCTCCTCTCCTTTTTCCGGTGGGTTTGGATATTTTTTCCTTTCTTTTATTCTTTTAACTAAGTGAATGAAATAATTTTTCTGATATGTTGCACGGTGATTTCATAGAAGATCATTAAAGGAGGGACGGACGGATGCATTTATCCATGACTTTTGTACACCGCAACATACAGTTACAGGAGAAAAGAAAAAAAAAATCGGCAAATGCCTGTTCTTTTATGAGGAGGTTTTTGAAAGCTCTGGACTGTGCCACGAGAATTTTGGAAACGAATTTGATGCACATGAGTAAGTTTTGCAAAAAGAAGACGAAGGAAAACCAGCCTCGCCTCTACGCAGTGCAGCGAGGAGAGATCTTATCCCGTTTGCCTTCTGTCAGCTGGGAGCTCTCTCCTTCGAACATTTTTCTTTCTTTTTTCTTGAGGCCTGAGGCGGGGTTTGGTATCTGCTCGTAACTCCAGGCACCGCTTGTCTCCTCTGATAAATAAGACAGCTTTCTCCCAGGAAGTGCCGGAGGTGACACCGTGCTGTCTCTCAAACCAGGCACTCGTGTCTCACTGCCCCACCTCGCCCGAACACAGGGCAGCGTCAGGGAAATCCTGTCCCTTTCCCACGGGGTGAGGGACGGGGGGCGGTGTCACAGCTCAGCCCTGGGAGGGGGAGCCTGGCAGACCCCTTCGCGAGCTCCACATCCAAAGGACGCTGTTATCACACCCCATCACACGATATCGCATGCCCCATCCTGCCATATCAGCAAACAGGAGCATTTCAGTAAAGGTCACACCTGCATTTATGCATACATGTTGATATGTGGTTACATATATATCGTATGTTTGCGTATGATTTAATATTTTTAATATGTAAAATATATATTTAAATAGTCCTCAGTTTGTGTTTCTTGCTTGTATATCTGCAAGCGCATGAAACAGATGAAGGGAAATTGCGGGACTAGCTCACTATTCTTTTAAAAACTAAAACCATCTAATGTATATTCGACTGTAATAATTTAACATTAATTAATCGTACATGTTCATGTACGCACACGCGAGGAGGAGCCGCGCCGCCCAGGGAAGCACCTGGGGCAGGGGGTGGGAAGGGGGATGTGTTTGATCCCACGGCTGCTGCTCTCTGAGCTGTAGGGAGGGTGCGACACTTGGCTTTAAACACGAACATCCCCTGGGGCGGCTCGGTTCCTTCCCATCCCTCCTGTGCCGCTGCTATGCGAGCGCCAGCAGCCTACCCTCCCCACTCCCGGGAAGGGGAACAGGAAAACGAATGTGCCCTGCGGGACGGGGGCTGGGGGGGCAAACGGGAGCCTGCATCTCGCTGGTGCCGCCTGCCACCTGCCCCACGTAAGGCGGCGAGTTGGCAGCTGCGGGCAGCGAGCTGTGACGGCTCCCCGCGGGTCACAGCCGCTGGTAAGGCCCGCCCTGGCCTCCCGGCTGCGGTGTCTGCCGCTGTTGTGCTCGGGTCCCAATGTTCTCAACCTCGTCTGGCATCTGCAACGAGCATCCTTTCCCTGAAGGTCCTCCTAGCTCTCGGCTTGGGAGTCCATGTGCTACTTGAATAAATGGTGCCACCGAGATGAAACGCGCTCGGCCTCGGGGAGGGTACGGTTTACTCCTATCCGCGGGCTCCGGCCAGCAGCTGGCCGGGAGGGGAGACCCTTGGTAGTTACACCTGAGCAGCGAGGGCGCCTGCATGGCTTCTGTAGCACACCCCATCGCAGGTGCCTCAGTTTTGACAGGACTTAGAGTCCTGCCTAGGCCCGAGGAACGTGAGGGAGGAGGTGGCCCTATCCGTACGGACATCCGCCCTGCTGAGATGGGCGAGAGCGTGGAGTGTCCGGATCCCCACGCGCAGGGGGCTAGGTGGACGCGGGGAGGCGCCGGGAGCTGGAGACCAGCGGGCGATGGGGAGGCTCGCTGAGTTGTTCCTGTCGCCGGAGAGGGTGCCGGCCCCTCGATCTCCTCCGGGAAAACAAGGAGAGGTGGGAGAGCTGCCACTTTGAGAGCTCAGCCCTTGAAATATAACCCGGGTGAGGCCCCGCCGGCCCGGCCCCAGCTACAGCGGGGAAAGGCTGCAGCCGGCCAGGACCTGCCTTAGGGAGTTGTGTGTGTCCTGGGCAAGGACAGGGCAGCCGGGGAAATCGCGTCTCCCGCCTGGGAATCAGCCTCTCATTCCCTCGGGAGCTGTCCCGGCACCGCACATGGAGTTTCTCCCCGTGCGGCACACTCCGCAGACAGCCCGAAGGGCATTTTCCGACGGCGAGGAGAAAAACCAAATCAGGGTTGTGGAGTGTTCCGCCAAGTGCATATTACCGATGGATTTCCCTTTCCCGCCACAAGATTTTAACGGGCTTTGAACGAGAGCAAACGCGGAGCTGAGGAATGCTGCTAAGCTTACAAGGCTGAGAGAGCTCGCCGGGGGCTGGGGACGATACACCTAAAGGTGCATCCCGCATTCTTGGTGCCCACCGACCTGGTGTCTAGACCTCCCCCGGAATTATTGCAAATTATAGGCTGATTATGAGCTGAGGGGTGCAAGAAGAGGCGCATCCCTGAGCCTGGAGGGCTGGAGGGGAGCACGGTAGCGCTGGACTCCAGAGATTCTCTCATTTTACGCCGGGGATAAGTCCTTTGTTTTCTGAAGACAGACACGCCGGACAAATCCCTTCAGGCTCTGAATGACAGCCTACAATGTCCCACTGCTTGGAAGGCTGGGCACAGCTGGCCTGACCGCCGAACATTGCAGAGTTAGGTTTTCTGGGTGAATTTTTGTGCTTCTCGGAAACAAGGGCTCTTTCTGCGAGCTAAGGAGACCCCAGTCGAGCGGTTTTCCTGGGGACGGTGTTTGCAGGTTTGGAAAGGAGTGGGAAGAAATGTCACCCAGCATGTTCCAGCCATTACTTCAGTGGGAAAATAGGACGGGAAATTCTCCCCCGATCGGGTCTTTCCTGCGGCGCGCGTTAGGTTATCACACCGTCCCTGTGAGCTCAGAGAAAAAGAGGCCCTCTCCCTGCCCTTGGCCTTACGGGATGAGTGGAGGCGCTGGGGCGAGGTCAACTACCGCCGGAGCGGAGCGGCTGCTGCCCTCTGCCCACCCCACCGGCTTCCGGCTGGGGCCGTGACGGGCGGGGGCTGAAAGGTGCGAGGCTCAACCACACTCGAGAAATAGCCCCCATAAAAAAAAAAAAAAATTAGTCTGTCAGCTACAAGCAAGATCCATTCTGGTTTTGATACACAACCCCCTCCCCTCTCCTCAGCCCCGCGTGGCTTCTCTGCCGCCCGGAGGTGCTGGCTGCAGAGCCCAGGCCGCATAGCTGACCCCCAGCCAGCTCTCCACGCCGAGAGACTGGCATCTGAAATATTACCCGGGGAGCTGGAGCGGCTCCGGCAGTATCGCCCCGCTATTCCCCAAAAGGTATCCAGGGAATCCTTCCCCTCCCTTGCCCGCCGAAGCCCTTTCAAAGAAAGTCAGCCCGATGTGTTAGCCTAAGTACGAAGCATCCGAGGAATTTCCACCGGGGAAACGAGCCCTTTCCGCGGGCTGGCGGCCCTCCCCGCGCTGCGGCCAGTCCTGCTCGGGGGCTGGGGACCGCTAGGAGCAGCCCCTGGCAGGGCGTACCTTTAGGCATGGAAGCGTTTAGCGGTTTCGGCGGTATTAACTCCTAACAGGGTGTGAAAAGTGTTGGGGATTGAAAAAGATGTGGGAAAGTGGATTCTTTCCAAGTCAGGCGGGCCGGAGCTTTCCTCTGCTCCACTGGCGGACACCTTGCGCTGCTCCTGCCGCAGGGCCCCCCGAGGAGCAGCCCCTTCCCGGCGGCTGGGAGCCAGACAGCCCGGCAGGTGCGATGCCCCTCGCGGCTTGACAGTGAGCTTTTATAGGTGGAAAACACGGCATCACGTTTTGTCAGCAGCCTGCTCACCGCTGTCATCCTGCCAGCCCCATGTCGCTGGGCGCGGGAGATGCCGCTCGGTGGTAGCTCTTCAGAAGGGGCCTTGGCCTCGCCAGGCAAGGTCTTCCCGTCTTCTTTTGCTCCGGGAGCGGAGGCTGGGCCCTGCTCTGCCTCCAGCCGCCGCGGCCCCACACCCCTGCGTTCTTTCATCGCAGCCCCGCCGGCGCAAGCGGCTCAGCGGCGTAAGCACCTCCGGACTCTCAGAGGCACCCGGACAAAAGGAGTCGTCTCCCAAAAACTTCTTGTCGGGTTTTTTCCCCCTTTTTTAATTTTTCACCAGTACTGGGTGAAAAGTTTCACTGGGTTTTTTTAAGCGTGAACGGTCCGAAAAATGACCACAGTACAAATATTTTAGGCCCAACCAAACTGAATCAGCCGTTAACACTTGATCTAATTAAAGCGGATATTCACACCGCTGGCCCGGCCTCCCCGAAGGAGCATTACAAATTTTAAACCTCGGGGCCAAAAAGACAAGAATAATGATGATGATAATTATACTGATGATGATGATGATAATAATAATAATAACAATAATAATAATAATAGTTAGTTTCTCCTCGCCATAGAAGACAGCGGATGGCCAAGAGTTAGCTTCTGATAACCTGCGCTCTCCCTGGCCACGGCTGCCCCCGGGAGAGCGAGCGGCTGCAGGCTACGGTGCTACCGGCCTGCCTCTGTCGCCACCCGGCCTCCCCGCTCGCCCAGCGCCGCCCCTTGGGTCGGGGGGCGGCGGAGCCCGGTGGTGGTACCCGGGTGTGGGGCGGTGAAACCGCCGCCAGGAAGGAGCCTCCAAGAGTTCCTCGGTAAGGAGCGGTGCGGGGCGAGCCACTGGAGGGGGAACCGAGCGCCGCATCGCTTACCTGGCTTCCGCAAAAGACACAAAAAGAAAAACCCTTCTCTGGGAAAAATAAATACAAATCCTCCTCAAGTACTCCCAGAGTCGCGTCCCGAGTGATGCACTTGGCCAGCGGAGGGGAAAGGCACCGGCGGCTGCTATTCCGCCGAGCAGGGCAGGAGTGGCCGCAGCGTCTGGCTCGCTCAGTGGTTCCGAGGAAACCCGAGATAAAATGACAGGCTCCTTCTGTGGAGAAATCAATTTCTAAGCATCAGAAAGAGGTTTTAAACAAATAAATTTAAAAAAAAAAAAGCCCCCCTCCGACCTGTGATTGAGGGACAGTTAAAAATAATTGCCCGTGTTAAGAGACAGGAGACCAGGTTACAGGGAAAACTACCTTCTTTCAAAGCCCGCTAATGGCCATACG
Source organism: Aleadryas rufinucha (assembly GCA_013397815.1). Lineage (NCBI taxonomy): Eukaryota > Metazoa > Chordata > Aves > Passeriformes > Aleadryas > Aleadryas rufinucha. The sequence goes on from VZTH01003995.1 coordinate 436,119, forward strand.
ATTCATTAGGTTACTCAATCCTAATAACCTTGCTAGCATCAGTCCCGGTGACCCAGCCCATTAAGCACCACCAGCGAAGCCCTATAAAACAGGCAAGGGGAATGTCCAACATCTGAGCACATTTATTAGCATTATGTTCCTGAGATAACATGCCCCCGGCTCCCCTGCATACTGCTGCGGGCAGGTTGGGGAAAGAGGGAGCTCTGTTTTCGGAAGGGCTGAGCACAGGACCAGGACTCGGTCAGAGGGATGGCTGGTCCCACCTTCACTGTCACACACGGTCTCCCGTTCTCTTCTGCTTTCCTCCCCCAGCCCCGTCTCTCCAGACAAACAATAGCTACATTTGTGGCGAGCATTTTTTCCTTCTGATTAAACCCAGGCCAACCAATGGCAGCCAGAAAGAAACAAAACGCAGAGAGTAACTTTTCTATCATAAACGGGAGTTAACAACTTAAAAAAAAAAAAAAAGGGGGGGGGTGGGTGTGTGAGACAAAAAGTTTCTCTTACACCGAAACGTGCTAGTGAGTCATTGCGGTATCACCCTCCGTGAAGGAGTCGGCTGAGGGGGAGAGAGGAAAAAGGGAAGCAGCAAGGCCGGTTCCTCCCATGCCTTCCCGAGCTGCAGAGAAACCGGACGCCTCCCCGGCATCCCCCTGCCAGGGTGAGGTCTCTGTAATTTATGACACGCGAGTTGTTACAGCATTTGCCGCTGCTCAGAGCGGGGCTGCTCAGGGCGCAGGCACATGCAAACGATTAGAAGAGCGAAGGGCTCTCGCAAGCCGGGGAGAGACCTCTCCCAGCACGGCTGTCACCTCCATCCTCCGGCCTTCTCCCAGTAGGCAGATCCACTCCGCTCCCGGCTGGAGAGGGCTCCCTGCGGCCGGAGTGAAAGCCCTCCCGGGATCTTCAGAGGAGCAAACGGTCTTCAGACTTTGATTCTCTACAATCCCCCTACCAGGATTTCTTTATTTTTCTTCTCCATTTCTAAAGAAGTATGTGCCCGGAGGCAGCGGGATGGCGTTGTTCGCACGCTGGCCCCGCGTTAAGAGATGCCGGCCCAGGGTAACAAGGGCGCCCGGCGGACACTGGTCCCAGGCTCCCGCCGCTGCCCACCCAGGCAGTAGCGAAGGGGTGGGTGGCAGGAGCCGCCGGGATAACGCCCGGTTGAGTTGAAGGTGATCAGGCGGCGTTCAGCCTCCACAAAGAGCTGACGCGATCCCTCGCTATTTTCGCAATAGTTTTAACACGCTGGCAGAGATGAAAGAAAAAAGCAGCGGGGAGGGAACCGCAGCGCCCTGCCGAGCTGCCCATTCCCGGTGCTGCTGGCTCTGAGGAGGGTTTGCCGGTGATTAACCCCTAAGACTGATCCGCCGGGGTGCCAGGGGCACCGACTGCTGCGCCGCAGTGGGGCTGGGGTCGAGGTGCGCCCTGCGCCCCGTCCCACACCTCCGCAACTGACAGCGATCCTGTTGTTAAACGCTTTTGTCTTTTTGTTTGTTTGTTTGTTTGTTTTTCCTCAAGGGCTATTTTAACTCGTAAAATGTTGCTCTGGCTTGGAACTTGTCATAACAGGAGCCTGCTTTACTTATTGGGTTATTTATTTCTTTTACCAGCAACAATATCCCGAACTCAGTCGGGTTGAAAGAAGGAGTTTCCAAAATCAAGGGGGAAGAAAAGGGCGGGGGAA
>VZTH01003996.1:1524-12040 GCA_013397815.1 Aleadryas rufinucha
TGGCAGTGGGAACGGCACTGGGAACGGCACTGGGAACGGCACTGGGAACGGCACTGGGAACGGCACTGGGAATGGCACTGGGAATGCTGTGGGAATGGCACTGGGAATGGCACTGGGAATGCCACTGGGAGTCAAAGCCTCCTCCTGCTCCCTTGGCACCTTGAGCTCTGGAGCTGCTGAGCCAAGCCCTGCCCAGGGGCTGGAAGCGGGACAATTCCATAGGGTTGTGTCCAGCAGGGATTTCCTTCGGCCGTGTAAACGCTGTGGGGGTAACTCCACGCAAAGCTCGGCACGGGAGCAGCTCTGCTGGGACGGGAAGGATTTGCTCAACAGCTTCAAGTAGAGGGAAAAGGGCCCAAAGCTGCTCCTGGTGCACGAGGGCAGCCCTGGGAGGGGTGGGGACAGCGGGGCCACTCCCAGCACAGGGGTCAGGAGCTCCCCCCGGAAAGGGCAGCTCTGGAAACCCAAACACAGCGACCCCAAAGGTCACAGTGACCCCCCGAGGACCCCAAAGGTCCCAGTGTCCCCCTGAGGACCCCAAAGGTCCCAGTGTCCCCCTGAGGACCCCGAAGGTCACAGTGTCCCCTGAGGACCCCAAAAGTCACAGTGTCCCCTGAGGACCCCAAAGGTCACAGTGGCCCCTCAGGACCCCAAAAGTCACAGTGTCCCCTGAGGACCCCAAAGGTCACAGTGGCCCCCTCTGGATCCCAAAGGTCAGAGCATCCCGTGAGGATCCCAAAGTTCACAGCATCCCCCTGAGGACCCCAAAGGCCCCAGTGGCCCTCTCAGGCTGGGACTGGCATCATAAAGAGGACTGAAGTGTTTGTGGGGTTGCCAGTCCCACAGATGAGTTCTGTTTTCCCAAAGTCACACGATTTCCTTTTCCAGTGTTTCTTTGGATCCTTTGCTCCCAGAAGTGTTGTCATCGTTGGAATAATTCCCTGAGTCTCGACTGCTCTGCTTGGAATGTTTGTAGTCTGTAAAATCAATCTGATTTCCCTCCTCTGTGATCATGGATTCAATCACACAGCAATTCTCCACGGGCTCCTCTACAGTGGACAGGTAAAGGCTGCTGAAAGGTTGTGCTCCAAAGCCCTGAGGAGAGAAGCAGAAGGGGAGGAGATGAACATCCATAAATAATAATTATATAATTAAATACTAATTCTGCTTAACACCACAGTGACACAGATCTGATTTATCAGATTTTTCCCCTGGGAGGGGGGGGAGGCCCTGGCACAGGGTGCCCAGAGCAGCTGTGGCTGCCCCTGGATCCCTGGCAGTGTCCAAGGCCAGGCTGGACATTGGGGCTTGGAGCAGCCTGGGACAGTGGAAGGTGTCCCTGCCATGGCAGGGGTGGCACTGGATGGGCTTTGAGGTCCCTCCATCCCAAACCAGTCTGGTATTCCAGGCTCATGTGGAGCAGCATCCTGTGGTTTTCTACCCCTAACACAGCACTTGTTTCCCTAAATTCACCAACTCAGAATTAGGATGAAGTTCAGTTCACAGATCCCCAAATCCCTGAGGTTGGAAAAGCCCTCCCAGCCCAGCCAGGCCAAGCTGTGCCCGATGCCCACCTTGTCCCCAGCCCAGAGCACTGAGTGCCACCTCCAGCCCTTCCTTGGACACCTCCAGGGATGGGCACTCCAAACCTCCCTGGGCAGCTCTTCCCAAGGCCTCACCTCCCTTTCCATGAGGAAATTGCTCCTGGTGTCCAACCTGAGCCTCCCCTGGCCCAGCCTGAGGCCGTTCCCTCTCCTCCTGTCCCTGTTCCCAGCTCCCAGCTGCATTCACAGATCAAACACCAAAGTGTGACTCCACTTTATCTCAACCCTCCTCCTGCTCTCACAGTTGTCAATCACCACAGAATTGCAACATTCCATGGATTAGAGCCTGAAGAGGCCACACAAGGACTAAAGGAAACCCCAGGTTCAGAGGTTTCAAGGCACACCTGAGCACTGAGGCTCATTCCAGCACAGGATCCTCCTGAGCACCACCAGTACCAAGCTGGAAACTGGACAAAGGCCTGGAGACCGCTGTCAGAACCTCTAAAATGACCCCTGGCTGACCCACAAGATGACAGATAAACATTTTTTTCCATCACATTTAAAGTTAATTTTCCTAAAAAGAAGCTGTTTAATGAGTGGGAAGTCAGAGCTCACCTCGATGTTCAGGGGGGGCTGGCAGGAGGGGAAGAACACGTATTTGATTTTGCTGTAGGCTTGGTAGAGCACAAAAACAAGGGGGGTGGCCACCAGCAGGACAACCAGCAGGGCACCCATGAAAATCCCAAAAATGATCAGAGGTAAAGATGTGCCTAAAATTGGGAATAAAAACCATTCAGTCAGGGTATTCAGAAGCAGCAGAGATCAAAGCACAGCTCCCAACGTGCTGCAGAATTTATCAGATAATTCAACATTTCCACATCACCCAGCCTTGGGCACCAGGGAGAGCTGATGCTGTGTCAGGATCTGAGATAATTTTGCTCAAAGAAGCCACAAAATACTGTCCAATACAAGAACAGAGAACCACTAAGGTGGGAAGAGACCTCCAAGGTGATCCAGTCCCACCAGCACCAGCACCTGGGGGTGCTCACCTGGAGAGGAGAAGGCTCCAGGGAGAGCTCAGAGCCCCTGGCAGGGCCTAAAGGGGCTCCAGGAGAGCTGCAGAGGGACTGGGGACAAGGCATGGAGGGACAGGAGCCAGGGAATGGCTTGCCAGTGGCAGAGGGCAGGGCTGGATGGGATCTTGGGAAGGAATTGTTCCCTGGGAGGGGGGGGAGGCCCTGGCACAGGGTGCCCAGAGCAGCTGTGGCTGCCCCTGGATCCCTGGCAGTGCCCAAGGCCAGGCTGGACATTGGGGCTTGGAGCAGCCTGGGACAGTGGAAGGTGTCCCAAATGATCTTTAAGGTCCTTTCCCACCCAAACCATTCCATGATTATCTCAACAAACCGAAGGGAGTTTGGTGATGCTAAAATGAACAGCCACCAGCAGCCACTTTCCAATTAACCCAAAGGAGATAATCAGGTCTTATTTCATGATCAAAGAATGGAAGATTTTCACACTGGGGTATAAAAACACAGGAAAGACAGGGCATGGTCTGCCTTGAAGGCACTGCTTGGATTTAAAGAGATTCATTGAAATAGCAGGATAAGGGGAAGAATAAATCTAGTAAAATAGATTAAAATATTTCTGTTATTCAGGTAAAAAGTAGCATTTGGTTGTTTCTAGGCTTGACATGACCCAGCAGTGAGGACCACAATAGAAATGAACCCTAACTGTGAGCCAGGCATTGCTGTTTTTACATTTTCTGAGCTTTAAGGCAGTTTGGAGAGTCAGAAATTTCCCTGGTGTTAATGAATTTTTTGTGGCCAATTATCTTCAGCACAGACCTCGTACTTCTGTTCTGTGAGTGCAACCCACCCACTCTCACTTCACACCAAATGAGCTTTCAGCCCTAACAAATCTCATTTATCTCCTCACTCTTCAGCACAGGAGATTCATTCCCAGAAGGACTTAAGACAGATTCAAGGATAAAATATCCCAGAAAATGTGGAATTCAGTGATTCCTTGCTCCCTCCCAAGGTAAAGGAGTGGGAATTGAAGCTCTCTGCCCACCGAGGTGCTCCCAGGGGTTTGGAGCTGTGAGATCTCCAGTGAAGGGGCAACAATTCCCCTTCCAGAGGGGGAACAACCACCCAGCCCTGCCCACCTGCAGGGGTCTGGATGCATTCCTGCTGGCTGTAGGCACTGCTTTTGTTGTAGGGCTCCGAGAAGGCCTGGACTTTGACACAGTACAGGGTGGAGGGGGACAGGTCAGGGACCGTGGCTATGATCTGCTTCACCTCCTTCTGCTTCACCTCCTCCTGGGAAAAGGGAAAAAGGAGGGATGAGATCACAAGGGCAGCACAGGAATCTCCCAAATGAGGTGGGAATTGCAGCTTCTGATGGAGAAGGAATTCTGTGAGATGTCAGATGCTGCAAGTCCACAATCATCAGGGCTGGAGAGACTTCTGAGCTCATCCAGTCCCACCCTCACCACATCCAGGTGCCTCTGGAACACTTCCCGAGGCTCCAGCACCTCCCTGGGCACTCAGATTAAGTTAAATAAATAAACCCCTCCCATTAGCTCCAAGGAAAATTCAGGAAACACCTCCTGGGTAAGAACCAAGTGCCTCCCCCATCCTGAAATGTCACCCTTCCAAGTTTCCAGGAAACTCCTTCCTGTTGCAGTTTGTTTCCTTCTCTTCTTGCCCCCTTTTACCAATTACTGTGAAATATTTTACTCTAAGAGGTATTTAAAGAAGGTGGAAAGACCCATTAAAATGGGAGGTAAAAGCATGCAGGGCTTCAGGGTTTGATGAGATTTCTCCACCACACTGCACACATCCACATCCATGGAAACTGGGATTTTAACTTATTACTGGGAGATAAAAATCACAGTGGCCAGACTTCTACAAGAGTTCCATTAAAATCTCAACCACTGGGTGATAAAAGTCCCAGTGATCAGCTTTTGATAGAATCTTTCATTAAAAAACCCAGTAAATGGACTTTTTAAAGACTGATACACCACAACTGTGCCTCTTTTGGAAAGGAGCTTCTTAAGGAGAACTGAAACTCAGGATTTAAGTCAGAATCAATTTTATATTGTATTGAATTATTTCATACCTCCTTATCTGAGGAATTCTTCCAGTACAGGATCCTGTAGGACAAGTCATAATGGTCCCTCGTGACCTCATCCTCAGCTCCTCCTGGAGGAGAAATAAGGATGTGGAGCAAAGTGTCACTGAGGTCCAGCCTGACACCAGGAGGGCCAATTACATCTGAAAACAAGAAAAAAAAATTATAAATCAACTGGAAAAAATACAACTAAAAATGGTGCATCAAATACTGTCAGTGAAATCCATGAGAAATTTTAAGAAACATACACTTAAAAGTGTAATTTCATAGCTGTATCCAGAATACCAAGTCCTGAGAAACATTTCAATTATTTTCACTGTTATCTTAGAAAAGAATTATTTAATTATCAAGAGTTTTGAGATGGGAAAGCTGATCTATGGAATAAGTATTGATTCCAACCTCAGGAGGTGGAATATGACCCCACATATCACAGCAACGTTTCTTGATGTTTATGATGGACAATTTCACCAAGTNGATTCTGTTTGTGGTGGAAGAGACCTTAAAGCCCATCCATGGGCAGGGACACCTTCCACTGTCCCAGGCTGCTCCAAGCCCCAGTGTCCAGCCTGGCCTTGGACACTGCCAGGGATCCAGGGGCAGCCACAGCTGCTCTGGGCACCCTGGGCCAGGGCCTCCCCACCCTCCCAGGGAACAATTCCTTCCCAACATCCCATCCAGCCCTGCCCTCTGCCACTGGGAAGCCATTCCCTGGCTCCTGGCCCTCCATTCCCTGGCTCCTGTCCCTCCATGCCTTGTGAAATCCCCTGCCCAGTCTCCTGTCAGCTCCCAAAGACATTTGGCACGAGTTTGCTGAGCAATGAACATTTAAAGGAAGAATTCCCTTACTTGTTTTCAGAGGATCCACTTTGACTTCTCTGGACAAACAGGATTTGTTGTGCCCCTCCCTGGCCTGCACTCGGAGATAATAAAATCCAGTGGTGGTGATGACGGAGGAGAAGTTGCAGGAGGTGCTGGTGATGTTCTCACAGCTGGGGACACTGACCCACTTGTCTGAGTAATCCTCATTGAGCTCCTTCAGGTACCCACTGCAAGAGAGAATCGAGATGTGAGATCCTTGAACTCCTAAAAAAAATCCCATTTGTTTGTGCTACACTCGGTTCAGTTTTGGGGAAGAAAATCCCTCCATCAATAAAAAAATCAGCATTTTAATATGTGACATTTCTGAGTGGAACAACGAAGATAAAAGGGCCAGGAAATACAAATCAGAGGAAGTTAAATGTGGGGTGGGCAGGCTCTGGAAATCCAAATGAAAAGTTCTCACGTAGCTCTGTGCAGTCCATTATTTTCCTGTCATGCCCAAGGAATTCCCAAGGAATGCCAGGGGGATCCCTCCTCTTCAGTAGGGTGCTGGCCACAATATTGATGCAGCAGCTGGAGATTGAGATATAGGTTTATAGAACTGCATGCCAATGTGATTTTCTGGATGTGATTCAATGGGTTTTGATGGGATATGATGGAGGTTTTATGGCATTCCTTGGGTTTTTTTGATGGAATGTGATTTTTTATATGATTTTCTTTATGTGACACAGTGGTTTTTCTGTGAGATGATGGGGTTTGATGTGATAAAAGGGTTATTTCACGTGACATGGTGGGGGTTTTATATGACTTGATGGGGTTTTTAATGTGATACAACATTTTTTAATGTGACAAAACAATTTTTTACGTGACAAAACAATTTTTTATGTGATAAACCAATTTTTAATGTGATAAAACAAGTTTTAATGTGATAAAACAACTTTTAAATGTGATACAGCATTTTTNGTGACAAAACAATTTTTAAATGTGATACAGCATTTTTTAATGTGATAAACCAATTTTTAATGTGATAAACCAATTTTTAATGTGATACAGCATTTTTTAATGTGATAAACCAATTTTTTATGTGACAAAACAATTTTTTATGTGACAAAACAATTTTTTATGTGATAAAACTTTTTTTTAATGTGATTCAATGTGATTTTGATGTGCTACCTTGGCTTTTCTCCCCTATTTGGGTCTGCCCAGAAGAAATCCAAGCTGCTGACAACTGAAACCTCCACCAGCTGCATTTTTGCTCCCTTTTACTCATCCAATTTCTTCACATCCAAAAAGCCACGAAGCAATTCAAAGTTTCCCAGCTTTAAAAACGTCCCTCAGCATTTAGGAGTCCCTCCCACCAGCTGTTTAACACTCCCAAAAGCAGCTCAATCCCCTGGAATTCCAGGATCAGATGTTCCACGGAATTCTTTTAACAGCAATGAGCCGTTTCTGTTCCAATTAACACACGAAGCCAGCAAATATTGAATTTTAGCTTGTAGGAAGCATCTGCAAAAGGCAAGAAATGGGGTTTAAAAGGGCAGAGGTGGGAATGGCTGAACTCACAGCAGGTACTGGACGTTGTAGCTCNATATTTTAAAATACACATTATTTTAATATTTTTAAAATACACATGTATTTTAATAATTTAAAAATACACATGCATTATTTTAATATTTTAAAAATACACATGTATTATTTTAATATTTTTAAAATACACATGTATTATCTTAATAATTTAAAAATACATATGTATTATCTTAATTTAAAAATACACATGCGTTATTTTAATAATTTAAAACAGCCATTATTTTAATATTTTAAAAATACATGCATTATTTTAATAATTTAAAAATACACATGTATTATTTTAATATTTTAAAACACACATGCATTATTTTAATAATTTAAAAATACACATGCATTAATAATTCAAAAACACACATGTATTATTTTAATCTTTTTAACAATACAGGTGTGTATTAATTAACGTCTTTTATGTCTAAATTAATTTTCATTTACCACCAATCACTTCCATTTTGATGTACCATCAACTAATTAAGACATACCACCCCTGTGCAATCTAACAGTTGACTTTCTGCAGTTATCTTTTCCTAAAATAAGCATCTGAAAGCACATAAACAAATTTAATTTTACACAACCAGGTGGCAAACTGCCCCCTCAAAGCCTTTCTTCAGCTGCTCTAACAACCAATCCACCAAGGATTATGTAAAACCAGTATTTTTTTAAGCTCAGCTCAGCTTTCTGTGCATTCACTGAGTGCCAAGGATCCCAAAGGCTTTTGTTTTGCTTTTCCTCTGATTCAGTCACTGATCCAAAAGTAAGAGTTTTCCAAACCACAGAAAGCAGGTTTTGTTTTCACATTACAAATTAAGGGCACAATTTGCCTCATGGCAAAAAGCTCTTTGTGTACAATCAAAACTCTACCCTTGCCATGTTTTATGTTGGTTGAGAAGGGTAAATGCATGCAATAGATGGATTTTTTTATACCAAAACGAGGAAGAATTTGGCCCTTCTGCCTATTTTGTTGCTCCAGAACGACTCATTCTCTGCCAGCTTCACCTGAGGCATCATTTGCAGACAAATTTGAATTCCTGGGTACCTTTGTGGGTGGTTTTCACACAGCTGCTGGGGCTGAACAAGCCTTGCTTTGCCTCCAAGGGGAGATTTGCCTGCACTTTGAAGCAATAGGTGGTGTCTGGGGCGAGGTCATCAATGGTGTCGACAGCGAAAATATTCTTACTCTGGAGCTGGAAGAAAGAACCACAGAGAGCCTGTGAGAAGAGCTGTGCCTGCCCAAGGAGATTCTTAATTGTCATTTTGCAGGGTTTCAGCCCATTTGTATCACACCCCACCTGAAAAGGTGAAATGGAGAAAGTAGGACAATGTTTGAGCAGGAGAAATCCTAAAGGGAAGTTTCCAGTTTAGCCAGCGGCTGAGAGGAAGGAATAGTTGGGGTTTCTTTGCCATGGAAGTGGGGAGGGATTTGGCACGGCCAGGAATTCACCCCACAGATATTCCAGAGTGAACCAGGGCATTCCCATCCCTCAGTCATCCCAAACACTCCCCTCTCCTCTGCCACCTCCCTGCTTTTGCTTTCCCAGATTTACACGACTTGGGGACCTTGTGCTCCTCTGATGTGTAATCCCAAAATCCCAGAGGTGGGAAGAGCCCTTCAGGATCACCCAGTGCCACCCCAGCAGCACCAGCATCACCCCAAACCCTGTCCCCAAGGGCCACATCCAGACTCCTCTGGGACACTCCCACACACAGTGACTCCACCACTCCCTGGGCAGCTCATTCCAAGGCCTCACCGCTCTTCCAGGGAAATTTTATTCTGATCTTTAATCTGAACCTCCCCTTGCACCTTGGGGCCGTTTCCTCTTGTCCTTTCCTCATTCCTGGGTTCCCCCCTCACTGCCCCTCCTGTCAGGGAGTTGTGCAGAGCCACAAGGTCCCCCCTGAGCCTCCTTTTCTCCAGCCTCAGCCCCTTTCCCAGCTCCCTCAGGAGTTCTCCAGCCCCTTCCCAGCTCCGTTCCCTGCCCTGGACACGCTCCAGCCCCTCCAGGTCCTGTTTGAAGTGATGATTTTGATCTGAGCTCCCAAAAGAACACAGATTGCCCTTCAATCCCTACCCTCATTTAGCTGACACTCATTTCCCAAAATAGATAAAAAAGGAAGAGTTTCTCCCCTGCTCTTCACAGGAGAGCTCTGGGTGCTCTGCAGGACACACAAAATACCTTGGAAACCAGTTCACAATGATGATGCCATGATGAATTTTNTAAAACAATCCTATAGTAAGAACAAAATCACCCCACAAAAAGAAACCCCACCTCCCCCAGCTTTCAAAGCACACAGGAGCAGTTACACAGTGACAGAACCAAACAATTCCATTTCAGAGCACAAATTCAAGTCCATCTCTGACAGCCCTGTTAAGGTGAAATGACAAAAAAGAAGTGCTCATACCTGAGCCTGTGATGAGTTTTCCCAGAAGACCAGCTTGTACTTAAAACTTACATCATTGATCCACATTTTTTTCCTCTGATTGGCTTCTGGAGGAGAAACCTTAACTTTTATGACTCCATTTGTGGACTGCAATTCCAGTCCTGGTGGACCAATCTGAGCTGCAAATATGGAAAGAAAAAAGTAGTTAAATATGTCTACTTTGAGAAAATACACCCCAAAAGCAGTTTATATTAATAAACCTACAGTACCTGCCTATGGTATCTTATTTTTAATTCTTTTGAATGATCACCTACAGGATCTCAGGATTTCCTGACTCTCAGGCAGTTTCAAATAGAAATTTAACCTAAAAAGCAACTACCATCACCTGGTTCTAAAAGCAGTTAAAATGAAATATTACCAGTAAATGTTTTCTAAAAAAATCAGTATGAATTACTCTAAAACCTGCAAGGCAAGAAATTTAGCTCAGTCCAATAAATCCAGCATCAAAGGAGGGCTTCAGTACCCCACTGGAACTGCTGAAAAGGCACAAACTCCCAGAAAAAAGGTTCCTGGAGCAACCTGGGATAATGGAAGGTGTCCCTGCCCATGGCAGGGGGTAGAATGGGATGGGCTTTAAGGTCCCTCCCAGCCCAGAGCAGTTTGGTATTCTACAAAAATCGACTATCAAAAAGGATTTTTTCCAAGAAATAATCTGGGAAAACACAGAGTGACAGGAAATTCCATCAGGAAACCTGCACCACTTGGAAGAGTTTTCCCTTTCCAGAAACGACAGAACTGTAGCATTCCATGACCTGCAGATGCCTGCTGTTCTGTTCCTGCTGGGAAACCCACCCTGTCCTGCTGTTACCAGCAGTGGAAACCACACATGGCTTTGCCACAATCCCTAATTCCAGAAGGTTTGGGTTGGGAGGGACCTTAAACCTCATCCCATTCCACCCCTGCCATGGCAGGGACACCTTCCACTGTCCCAGGCTGCTCCAAGCCCCAATGTCCAACCTGGCCTTGGACACTGCCAGGGATCCAGGGGCAGCCACAGC